>MU400421.1:0-239171 GCA_022578955.1 Hypoxylon sp. FL1857
TAATAATATTAAAAAATTTAATAAATTATTAATTTAATTTTTTCTTAAAAATTATTATATTAAAAATATTATAACTTTTATATAAATATAATAATATTTTTTAATTAACATAAAAAAATATAAATTAATATTTTTAATTATAATATTTTTTTAAAAATTATTAATGTTAAAATAATAATATTATAAATATTAATATAATAAAAAAGTAAAATTTATTATTTCACGTTAAATATATGAAAAATAAAATTAAAAATAAAATTATTATGAAAAAACCCTTTAATTTAATTTATACGTAAAGTAAATGTTAAAAATATATAACGTGGTAATTATTAAATAAGTGTAAAATAATGGTATTTTAATAACGTTTAATTTTTAACTTTTTATTAAAATAGTTATGTATTTTTTATATATAAGTTTTATTATAAACGTTAATATTAAATGGGTTTAATTTTAACTTATCTTTTAATAAAATTATTTCTTATCGTTATATTTTTATTTTTAAAAATCATTAATTCGTTAAGTTTTTATAATGAAGTTAATATATATTAATAATTATTTTTTACCTTTTTATTTACGTTAAATGTTTTTTATTATAAACGTTATCATTATTATGAATAATGTATTTATTCTTATATATAATCTTTTTATTTTTTTAATTTATGGTTATTTATATAAAGTTATTAAATCTTTATTATATCTTTGTTTTATTTTTTTTTATAATAATATAAATTTTTTTTATATTATTTATTTATCGATTTATTTCTTAATTTTTTATTATAACGTTATAATTAATGAATAAAAACTTTACTTTAAAATATATTAACGTTATATATATTATATAATTAATTAATATAAAGATAAATTTATTAATTATAATTATATTAAAGTAAAAAGTAAGGTAATTTTTTAATTTCCTTAATATATAATTTAATTAACTTTTTTTAAATGATTTTAATAAATGTTATAAATGTTATATATATAAGAAATTTTATAAACTTATAAATTTTTAATTTTACGTCGTTATTATATAGTTATTAATTTAATATAATTTAATTTTTATTAAATAATAAAATATTGGTTTATGTTTTTTATATTATTTTTAAAGTTAACGCCGATAATTATATTATAAATTCCTTTTAATCTTTTTATTATCTTGTAATTAATTAGTTTCGAAAAAGTTATTAAAGTGGTATAATTAGTTTTATGGAAAGTTTTATAAATTATTAAGAATAATTATAATATAAATAAGATATAATGGTTAAAATATTAATATTGTTTAACTTTTAAAAAGAAAAAGTGGAAGTAAACTTATAATAAATAAATGTTTAAAATTAATAAAGTTATATAAGAAGTTTTTTAATTTTTTAAAATGGAGTTATATATATTTTATGGTAATTTTATTGGTTTCTTTAAAGATATTAATCGGTTGGTTAAATATTTTATTATGGTATATTCCTTTTATTTAAGTTTTTTTTATTTTATTATTATTTTACGTTAATTTCGTAAGTTTTTATTAATGATATGGTTATTTTTAGTTTTTTTAATTTTGTTAGCTTTATTAATTTTATTGATCTTTTAAGTTTTATAAGTTTTTTAAAACTTTTTAAACTTAAAAAGTTTTATGGTTTTATTAATAATTATTATATTTTTTTAATAAATAATTTAAAGCGATAAGTGATTAATAAAATGTTAATATATCGGCGTTATATTTTATATATTAATTCTTATATAAATGGTATTATTTTTATTTTTAAAGCGTTTTTTATAAGCTTTTTTTACGTTATTAAATATTTTTAAGGTTAGTTTTTATAAATTATCCTCGTTATTAAATCTTAACCATTTAATGAAATATTATTTATTTTTACTTTTATTTTTATGATTTAAAATTATTTCTATATTATATATATTATTTTTATTAAGGTTTACCTTTTATTTTATTAAAATTTCGTTAAGTTTAAATATAAATAACTTTAAAATATTTATGTTAAACACGTTATATATTTTATATTTTAATGGTAATTTGAGTTTATATATTATTTAATGGTGGTTTATAACTTTTTTTACTTTAAAAAAGTTTAAATATTTATTTATTAACTTTTTATTAAATTATTTTTGGTTTATATTCTTCGTAAAAACCATGATTTAATCATTTTTATTAAACGTTTTTTATAATTTATCTTTATTATATTATTTCGCGTATATTTTATTAAAGTTATATAATAACGTTACCACTTTTTCTTTATTTTAATAAATTTTATTTGTTAATTTCACGCTTTTAATTACATTTTAACTTAAGATTAATGTTATTAAATTGTTAAATTCCTTTAATATAAATTTTATATGTAAATATATTAATATTTATTTATGTGTTAAGTAAATTAAAATGTTGTATATTTATTTTATTAATATAAGTTTTTTTGTTTAATTAAATTATTTATAATTATAAAAAATTCGTAAGTAATATTTTAAGTTTTGATTTTACTTTTCCATTTACCCGTTCGTTTAAAAATGATAAGTGGTATTTAACCGCTTTTTTATTATTAAATAATGGCATAATATAAATTAAAATTTATTTATGAATAAAAATCTTTTATCCGATATTATTTTTTTTAAAAATCTCATTTATAAGAAAACTTTTATAAAGAATATATTAACGAAATTATTAACGGTTAAATTTTTTATAATCATTATATATAATGTATATTTTGAAAAATAATTAATGATAATTAAAATGTTATTATAATAACGGTTATTTTACGTGGTGATTTTAAGGAATTTAATAATAAAATTTAAAGATATTTCTTTTTTTAAACCTTTTAATATAAGTAATGAATTTAATTTACCATAAAGTAAATGTTATTTTATTTTTATCTTTTAATAAATAATGTAATTATTTATATAACTTTTTACGTCGTTTTTTAACTTATTTTAATAATAACATTCCGTTAATTTTAATATTATTTTTATCATTTCTTAATAATTTAATAAAAATACGTTATAATAATTATATAATAATTTTCTTTTTATCATTATTAATATATATATTCGGTTTTTATATTTAAGTAAACCTTCTTTATTAATTTCTTATATAAATAATGTAAAGTTATAATTAAACCGTTTTATATATCATTTTTCTTTAATAATAAAAAGGTTTTTTTTTTATTTTTCTTTAATTTTCTTTAAAAAAAGTTAACTTAATATATCCCCTTTTATTATCGTTATTTTAACCACGTTATACTTATAAATATCCTATTTTTAACCTTTAATATATTTATTATTTTTTTAAACTTTAAGGATTTCTTAATTATTCTTAAACATTTTTAAAAACCTTAATAATATTTTTTAAATTTTACTTTAATGTTTCGATAATAAAGTATATATTCTTATAATTACCTTATTATTTAATGTTTTAAAGTTATTTATTATTACGTTATAACTTTTTTAATTATTTTAAAACTTTTTTTAAAATTTTAATAAAATATTTTTATAAATTTCGATTTTCCTTTTAACATTTTCGTGATTTAATTAACATGATATACCATTAATTAAATTAAAGTTCCCGGGTTTATATATTATTTAAAAGTTAAAATTAATTAAGGTTTTTATTTATTTTATTTATTAATTATTTAACTTTAATTTTAATATAATATATTATAAATTTAAATAATCCATTAATATATTTACCTTTTTTTTAAAATATATAAAATAATGTTTTTATTTCTTAAAAATATTAATTATAGTTAATATTTTAATATTAAATATAACATAATATATTTTATTACTATATAATTTCTTAAATATAAAAATTATTAAATGTTATTTCTTTTTATATAATTATAATAATATTATATTAATGGTTTATTATAATATATTAATTTTTACTTTAATAAATAATTAAGTATCGAAATGTTTTAAGATAAATATTTTCGAGAATAATAACTTTAATTTTATAAATGTTTTTAATATTTCCATTAATAATTTAAAATGTAATGGTAATTTCCTTTTTAAAAGTTTTATTAATAAAGTTATTATTTTAAAATACCTTTTAATAAACCTTTTATAAAACTTAATAAAACTTAAAAATACTTATATTTTATATATATTATAAAGTATCGGTTATTTTAATATCGTTGATATTTTTTTTTATTTATTTTAATATTTTTTAACGTTATTATAAACCTTAAAAAAGTTATTTCTTTTATATAAAATTTATATTTTATTAAGTTAACATAAAACTTTCATTCTTTTAATCTTTCAAATATATTTCGAATATATTATAAATGTAATATTTTATCATTAAAATAAATTAAAATATTATTTAAATATATAATGTAAATTATATTTATTAACTTTAATAAAACCTTATTAATATAATTTTAAAACGTGGTTAACGTGTTAAAGAAGTTAAACGACATTATTAAATATTTGAAATAATTATATTTCGTTTTAAATATAATTTTTTATTCATCCCTTTTCTTAATTTTAAACCGATAATACGTATTTTTTAAATCGAATTTCGTAAATAAAATAACTTTTATTAAATAATTTAATATTTTATTAATTAATAAAAAAGTTATATAATTTTTATAAATTATCTGGTTTAATGTTTTATAATTAACATAAAGTTGTAATTTTTTTTTTAACTTTAACATGAATAAAATAAGCGAATTAATAAAATTCTTAAAAAATTAAATTTATTTTTTTCGTAAAACGTTATCGATATATTCTTTTAAAGTTTTTAATTTTACTTTAATTAATAAATATATAAATTTATAAAATGGTTATTTATTAGTTTTAAAATTAATGATATAATCTTAATTTTAATATTTAAGTAAAATAAATATTTTATTAATATTGAATATATTTATAAAGTCATTATAAATTAAAGATAAAATAAATATTATATCATTATTATTATGTTAAAAAGTAAAACATTTTCTTTTTAAATTTCTTTCCTTTTATATTAAAGTTATTATTAAAGTTATTATTTCGTTAAAGTTTTATAATATTTTTATTATTTCTTTATATTTATTTATTAAAAAAATATTTCCTTCTTTTATATAATAATATCATTAATAATTTTAACTTTTAAATATAACATTTATATTATTAATTTAAAGTAACTTTAAAAAGATATTATATTTAAAATTTTAATTAATAACTTTAATTATGTAAAAAGTTTATTATTTAAACCTTTAATTATTTTAAACTTTTATAATAATTAATAATTTCCTTAACGTTTTTCTTTTTTCATATAAACTTTTTATTTAATTATTTATTTATAAATTTTAAAACGAATTTACCATTATATATTTATTAATGATTATATTATAATTAAATTTTATATTAATGAAGGTTTTTAAGTTAAATCATTATCTTTTTATTTATAATTTTGTTATTATTTTAAATTAATTATGTAAAAAATTTTTATTTTATTATAAATTCTTTGTTTTTTTATTTTAAAAAAGGTTTTATTTACGTTTAACGCGTGGTTAATATTATTTTATTATAAACACTTTAATATAAAATAATTAAATTCTTTATATTTAAAATATTAAATTTTAAGGTAATTAAATTTATGGTTCCTTTTTTTTTTATAATTAAAGTAATTATTTAATTTTTATAAAACTTTTATATTTTCATTATTAAATGGTATTAATTTTTAACTTTAGTTAAATTTTCTTTTAATCTTAATTATATTTAAATTAATGGTTTATTATAAAGTTATAAAATTATTTTTTTTTAATTATATTTTAAGATAAGTTTTAATGATTTTTATATTATTTCTTTAAAATGGTTTTAAATAATTACGCTTTATTTTCGAGCTCATTTTAAATCTTTAATAAAAACCCTTTTAAACATTTATTTCTTAATTCCGGATTTAATTTAATTAATAAATTTAACATTTTATTTTTCTTTAAGTATTATTTTAAATCTTTTATTTTAATGGTTTTAAATCGTTTTAAAAATGTATTAAACTTTTCCATTAATTTTTAACGTAATTTTTATATTATTATAAAAGTGTTAAATATTCGTAAATTTTCATTTTTCATTAAGTTATATAATTAACTTTTTATTTTTAATTAAAAGATATTTTTTAATTTTTTAACCACGTTTATAATATATTTTTATTATTATTTTATTGCCGTTTTTTTAAAGTATATAATTATATATAAGGTTTTTTCTTTATTTATTTTATAATTATTAAATGGAAACTTAATTTTAAAATTATTTAAAAAAGTTATTAATTTAATATTATTATTATTTTTCTTTCTTTTATATAAAATATTAAATAAAGATATTTTATATTTAATTAAACTTTTATTATAAAGTCGTTTCGTTTTAATGACGATTCTTTTATTATTTATAAGTAATATTATTTTATTTTTTAAAGCGATTAATTATTTAATTTTTCATTTCTTTAAGTTTTTAACTTAAATTTTTATTATCTTTTTATCGAGCTTTATTTTTAATATTATTATTAAGTTATTAAGTAATAAAATTATTATTATTATGTTTAAAATTATATTTTTTATAGCTTTATTATTAATTTAATTTTTCGAGAATTAATGGTTAATAATATTATTAAAATCTTTTTTATTTAAATCGGTTTAAAATGATATCTTTTTTTTAAAATAAATATTAACGATTATTTTTTAATATTAATATATATTTACTTCATAATTAAATAATTTACGTTAATAAATATAAAACATTATATTATAAAAAAACTTTTTAATTTAATTTATATATAAAATAAATATTAAAAATATATAATATAATAATTATTAAATAAATATAAAATAATAATATTTTAATAATGTTTAATTTTCGACTTTTTATTAAAGCGGTTACGTGTTTTTTATATATGAGTTTTATTATAAATGTTAATATTAAATAAGCTTAATTTTAATTTATTTTTTAATAATTATAAAAAATTTTAAAAATTTTTTTCGTAATAATCGAAAATTTTATTAAATTTATTTTATATTAAAAATAAAATAAACATTTTTTTTATTAATGTTAATTATTAAATAAATGAAAATAATAATATAAAATAAATTTAATATAAAAAATAAAACGTTTAATTTATTTATTAATTTAAGTATAATATATTATCGAATAAAATAATTTAAATCTTTAAAAAGTTTAAAATTTCTTTTAAAATGTTATTAAAAATTTAAGGTCTCGGTTTAATATAATGATTTTAAGGAAACCTTAACTTATGGTTAATAAAGCATTAAAAAATGCCTTAACTTATTATTCCGCGGATCAATCATATCGACCAAGGAATATGTTCACCACTTTGATCAATTTGTCGACACAAACGCCTAAGGCATTATGCCCATCTGACCCTTACTCGTCATATGCATATATGACACTCATATGTCAACTGTTACTAGAGTCCAAATTGACTTGGACTTAGGTACTAGATGAAGTAATTTTCGATCTCGTTACATATGCACGACTTACGCGTCGGGTGCGTAGCTTCAATACTACGTCGCCCAGCGGGCAGGTGATGAGGTTCGTGAGCTGGCTTGTACCGCTACATATTAATCGGTGTTAGAATGTAACGTTGGCCAAGAGATCCTCAGCCAATCAGCATGCGTACATCTCACTCGCTTCTACTTAATCCGGCTTGGCACTAAAACGGTTAGACGGGGGGGACCACCTTGCGGGCTTTTGAGCATGAAATTATGAAAGAGAAAGCGCGAGGCGCCTGTCGATGGTTTCTTGCGCTGCGACTGTCTGAACTGGAAGAGTTCGTTGCTAATTTTGGGGTGTTCTTTATTCCCTACCGCAGTTACTGTGGCGCCTTCCGCTGCTTGAATTCCCAATTGAGGTTAGCAGATGCCACCAGTCCTTCCCTAATGTTGTAGGTACCTGCCTTGTGCACCCCAATGTAACTGCTGTATCGCGTAGTGAGACCAAGCTTGTGGTGGCACTATTCGCTTATATCCCTTGTCAAAGAAAAAGCGCCTCCATCCCGCCGCGATTTTCGAACTGTTCATGCTTTCTTCTTCACTTCTTTTGTGATCTGAAATTCGGTGTAGAAAACCTAATATTCCGCGTTTGTTTTCTATTTTGTCACTCGAAGTCCAAGTTCGAGTCCGAGTCTCACTCATCCACCAACCCACCCCTCGTCGATCTTTACATTGTGCGCGGCTTCTAACACTCCATCGCCTGGAACTGAACGGATCGAATCAACACAAGAGGTTCTATCCCTTAAGATCGACTTAACGTATCACGAGATCCCACTGTTTCACTACTTCGCGATCACGTTATACCTGTGGTCAACTGTACTGTTTCACGAATAACGCAAACCTGTGCTCGTCCAACATACACCACCCCCAATCCAGCATTATTGACACTTCGCACCTCCGCCACTGTTCAGACTATATCTTTGCGACTTGCACCCTGTCAATTCCAATCTCGATAACTTGCGCCAACAGAATCAAGTCATAACAACTAGACGAAAGAATGGACATGGACATGGGCGATATGGACATGTCAGGCATGTCGCATGCATCTGTGATGCACATGGTCTTTCAGAACAGCGTCACTACGTCTCTCTACTCCGACTCTTGGACACCCAAAACCGCAGGCGCCTACGCAGGAACCATTGTGTTCTTGATCATTCTTGGTGTTGCATTCCGACTTCTACTTGCAGGCAAGGCACTAGCAGAGGAGCGATGGCTGGATGCCGAGATGAAGCGAAGATACGTCGTCGTGCAGGGCAAGCTTCCGGTCGCGGAACAAGTGTCGACCGACAGCCTCAGCAAGAGGATGACACTTACGGAGAATGGCGTCGAGGAGAACGTCATGGTAGTCCAGAAGACGAAGAGTCACCCGCGCCCTTGGAGAATGTCGGTTGATCCCGTGCGTGCGATATTGGATACTTGCATTGCTGGTGTCAGCTACCTTCTGTAAGTCGCTACAATCTACCCTTCATTGCGGTAATTCCTAACAAAGACACAGCATGTTGGCAGTCATGACAATGAATGTCGGATACTTCATCGCGGTCCTCGGAGGCACTTTCATCGGCAGCCTGCTCGTCGGTCGATTCTACAGAGCTGAACACTGAAGCGCGGGATCACTTTAGGGGTGGGAAGGAGAATGCTGCCGGTTTCCTAGTCGCCAAGGCGACATACATTAAATACCCAATCTACGAGGCGACGGCATGAGCATGAGTTGGCGGTTTACAGGTTAGAGAAATGACGTGCATCGGTTCGGTTCTAGGCTGTTGATATCAGCCTGTAAAGACGAACGGGAGGGGCATGTCATATATCACATTGCAATTCGAGCATGGCGTTAGGTAGGACAGCACGCACCCCACGGGCATTTGCTATTCGGTCGAGATAATACAAGTATTTCGAAAACCACACCGGCCGCACAAGAACCCATCGTGACGATGTCCGGTGACTTGAAGCCCAGAGTTTGGCAAACTACATGTAGTTGGAGATTCCGTAGCCACAAACGGGTAGATCGCCAAGATTAGGTAGCAGTACATCTCCATGGAGTCGAGCGCAGTAGCATGCAGAAACCTTCTCAAAACCCCTCACCTAGTGGGGAAGGACCCCTGTAGTTCACCCCACGCTTCCTCCACAGATGGGGCCGTTGCGCAGGTTGGCTCGATTCGGGGCCCCCTGCTAGTATGTAGAGCCGGTTCTGTGTAGGTCCAGAGCTCTGGGTCGGCGACCCGGTCGAGACTCTTCACGTGCCGCCCAGTTGACTACATGCTGCTCCGTCTCCCATCGACATCGCCAGCGCTTGGGTTATTCACGGGATACTATCTCCGGCCAGTGGATGAGCCTCAATCTCGTTGTCGGCTTTACGAAGATACTTCTTTTGGATACCCGTATGGCGTCTATTAGGAGGTCGGCCACTGATTCCTCTAGTTCCAATATCGGGCTGCCCCTTTTATTGAAAATGATAGTAGTTGGGATTATTCGGAGGGGGCGGTTCTAGGAAGCATTGAAAGTGAATCCGAATAATTATGGGAAAGCATCTTGTAGCTACTTGGGTAAGCATGATGCCCTCTAGGTCTCTTCCATATGGACTGACACGGAACAGTCCGAGCCCCCTCGTATCGTTCCACGTTAGAGATTTGTCTTCGAATAGCGAGGCGATGTCGGATGACCCTGCCATTTCTCTCTCGGTTTCGCTCCCTATCTCGCAGCTCTCAGACAGATGATGGGTGGTATAAGCATGGTGTATCAGAGGGACATCTGGAGTCTGAATGGCCTCGTATAAGTGATATATATCAATTTATTCGCCCATGTCCCTTTCAAATCTAGAGGGGGGGGAAACCTTTCCTTGATCCATAGACATGGATTGATATCTGCTAACCCCTAAGGGTCTCTCTAGGACAGGTAGTCCCCAATTGCCCTGACAACAGCCCGGTTCCTTATGTAGGTACAGCCATATTTCACGATGTTAGGGGGGCGGAGGCACTCTGCGCGTTGGCTGGCGGTAGGTCTAGGTACCTAAGCTGCCTGTAATTGGAAGGCACCGTAGGCAATCCAGCCACTGTAAGGTTACCCAAATTGCCGAAAGGGGGCCTGGCGGGTGCGCTGTAGCGGTGGCAGTTGGTAGCACTGCGAGATGGGCGACGACGACAGCTAGCCCCGAAGTTGCGCCGCGCAGGCATTGCGGTCATAAGGCCAAGTAATATGTACATCTTTCAGACACGGGGACGCCCGTGGCCTAGTGGCTCATACCCAGGGTTTAGATCTTCACAACACTCTAGTCCGGACGGCCACCGATAGGTGCACTCCTCTCTGAGGGTGACAAAGACACCGAAAGTGGTCCCGAGAGTTGTCTTTTTGCAGATTTTTTGAATATATTTCTCATGTTAGATAGATTGGACTGGTACCTGTCACCACATGGAGCTACCTACCTAACCTTGCATCAATTACAGTTGTGACGGGAACGAGGTCAGGGTTCGATCCGCGTTGGTGGCCCCCCCTTTTTTTTTTGAGATTGAACTTGATTGATTACAATATACATAACACAAAATCTATTTCATCATTTAAAATGTTTCAGCTCTGGGTACACTCTATCGGGAGGCTTTGTTGACATGCCGTATCAGGTGTGCACCTGGATGACAGGGCTCTGGGGGCAAAAGCCCCCAGTTGCCTCAATATTGAAACCCGGATAGTTGCACTGGTTATCTGGAGGCGACGCATAAGCTTGGCTAAAGCAAGAAGGGCGAAGAAGCCAATAGCTTGACTGTGCCCACGATTAAGCAAGCATCGCACCTTTCCAGCTACAAGATATGTGCGTAATAAAACGGCTCAGGCGTAACACGAGGTAGAGCCCAACTCCTACAGGTAGCCAGCTATCAAGCCTACTGCAATGTTCTAGGTATCCATGATATTCTCTTATAGGACTATCAACTTGAGGCTCTATCGTTGATGCGCAACAGTCCATCATGATTCGAAAATTGTGTTTAGGACTGTGAAGCTTATTGAGTTTCTAGAATTGGATCCAAAGCGGCCCGGAACTCTCAGTTCAAGCCTCCGCTCCCACTCACTCTTTCCGTCAGCCTATCGCTCGTTATCAGTATAACCACACATGAATAGGACCATCGCCAATCGACGTCGCTATTCCGCTGTGGAAATATAATCAACCAAGAGCAGCAACAGCCTTCCCGCGATGCCTTGCCTGTAGTCGGGCGCTTGTGGAGTACCTAAGCAGTGACACCAAGATAACTCAGAGAAATCAGCATCTAAGATCATACTACCAAAACGTCACGCTTGAGGCTAGGAGCCAGATAGGAGGTCGTGATAAACAATGGCACTTCGTCATCGTCGACCGTTTACTGCGATGAGATGGAGAATAATTCTTCGATGGTTTTGAAACGATGTTGCTGAAATTATCTGTTCCCAAAGCATCTCATGGACCTTCTCAGAACGTGCGATTAAAACGCGTTGGGGCAACACAAACCGCCATACTCGGGGATGGCTTGGCCCCGAGAAGGGGGGGAGGGGGGGAATGCCACACCGACTTGAAGTCCCTCGTAAGCAGGCATAAGATAACACGAACATTTTGAGAAAGGTGACCCCGGCCAAACGAACCGTAAAGACGTCTAATGCCATCAGGTACATTAGGTATTTACCTACCTATAACGCAATACTAAATTCCTAAGGACCTATAATGTATCAGGTTCTCCAGACCGCCCAATGTCGAACGGGCTGATCCTACCATTCCACACATTGTCACCCATGGGCTACCTAACTGATAGGAGAATGCACCCTATTTACAAGGCAGAACCGAGAGAAGTTCTACCATTAATAATTCCATCCACGGTTTTCTAGTCATTCATTTATCGAAGGCCCTAGGTTAGGAAGAACATATCCTGCAAGGCTATTCCACCGCTCTTGTCAAGCCTAATATCGTCTCTTCGCACCGCAGCTCTCCGTCTTTCATAGGCCAGGCACACTTTACAATGATCGACATCCTAAAAAGCCCGAGTCGAGGCTATTCTACCTTTACCAATGGTAGTTTCACGTATGGTAGAGTCGGGCAAATATCCCCCACCTTGTGCATCGTGTCTCGAGACCCAAGCCGACTGCTGTGTCACTCCAAACCCCATGCATGGAAGCAGCTTCTGACAGGCCAAAAACATCGGCGCAAATTCAGTCGGCCAAAGAATCGAGCTGTTTGAGCCTTTCTCTCCAAACAGACTCCATTTTCAGGGCACAGTTGAAATTGCCGAGATGGCCATCACTAAGGACGAGCTTCGAAGTCAATGGGCCAACCCAGGCGACATTCTCAGCCTTCTTCTCCTTATCGGTAGCGATATTGTGCAAAAGGCTATCGCTCAACTCGTTGGGTACAGAATTCACCTCTGGGGGAGCAGGAATAGGGGCATCTCAATTGCGCCTGTTGCGTTTTCTTTCGGATGGGCAGCTTACGGCTTCTCTAACCTCCTCTCAGCTGTCGGAGACATGACTTTGATGCCGGCGAGCGACTGCCCCTCCTTTCTTGTTAACTGCTCTAACGGATTCGTGAGGGAAAACAAGTCTTGGATATTAGGTCGTCTCCTCCGGGATCATGAGATCAGGTGCGAAGTCGACCCACGACCACTAGATGAAGGTGGTCGGGCCGAGTCTATTCGAATAGACATTTTCAACCTTCTTCCCGCCTCACACCCTACCTGCGACTTTGTATGGTGGCTTGGGTGGATGACATTACTTGCGCAGGTTGGGATCGCTATTATACCTTGGGTTTTATACGATGACTGGGGAATTATCCTAGTTACCTTGTGTGGGAATTTCCTTGTGGCTACTACCTGCGCTCTGCCCCAGTGGACAGAAGAGAAATGGGCTGCGCCGCAATTGAAACGTGACAAGGTAACTTGCCTGACACGTGGGAACGGCCATCTTCACATTATGGTGTTCATCGGCACTCAAGGTTCATGGAATCTAGAATGCCTTGCAAACCGCACATTCATTCCACGGCCAGAAACTCGCTGGCTTTCTTTACTCCTCGCCATACTGTGGACCTGTCTTCTGATTAGCGTGTCTGGTCTTCAAGAACACACCTGGTTCTTTGTCGGGATTGGAGCTATTGGGATGCTGCAAAACATTTTTGCCGCCGGAACACCTCGACAACCAGAAACCTCCAATTTTCATATCTCTAGGTTTTCCCGTGCGCCAACTATTATTGGGAGGCGCGAGGATTATGAAGATGACCCGGATTCTAAGGTTAACCTGGAAGAGGACCTTGAGCAGCTCGCCGACATTGCCGTATGGGCATCAGAGAAGCCACCGCCAGCACCACGAAGTCATAATTCCAGTCCAACTAAAGCCTCTACGATGCCACAATGGCTGTCTTCGATGGATGACTCCGATGGTGTTCCAAGATGGCTAGAGCCTCTGAAGCCAGTCCATTTGACTTCGAGTGCCCCATCGGCGTGTCATTTCATGTCAAGAATCTGGCGATGCTCCGCTGCCCATATTAACCAGCAGAATAAGGTCATATACGCTGTTGGCGTTCACGGTGCCTTGATAGAACTTGAGAAGTGGGTTCCAACTGCCGGTCTTGCGATGACCCAGGTATTCTTCCCGAGAGGTCTCAAATATAACGATGAAGCCATACGGGACAACATACATAAGAAGTTCTGGCAGAGAGCATATCATACTAAATCGGTTAGAAAACGGGCGGAAGAAAAAAGAAGGGCCGAAGAGCAGACTCAAGCTGCGGCGGAAGTCTAACAGCGCTTGCTGAATCCGGAATGCTCGCGAGAAGCAGCACGTGTCCATCGTAAATTTGAATTACATTTACTAATCAAAGTCTCATACTTACCATCTAGGTTATTGACATTTCCATCTGGATACCGTCGCCAGCCAGAAACTTTTCGGGACAATTCCTAGAAAGGCAATGACGCTCACATACCTATATAAGCGATCATGATCCATAAAGGGTATAATATTTCAGACCTTTACGACCTCTGATGAGTTGCTTTCGACCAAAACCTTCCATCCAGAGCTCCTATCACCAGTCTTCGTGGTAGACTTACCAGAAATCCATCCTAGCTACCCAAACCCTACCGCACCTTCGCCAAGTACTGCATGCCAACCAAAACCTCAAAGTTTACCTCCCAGCCCGAACTCTTAAGTTGCCCACTGCACTTAACTGTACACAGCTGGTAGTGGACTCTGTGTTTCTCCCTTCGCTTATTTCGTCTTGTTTCCCTTCTAATTCCTAATAAATTCGGTTTAGTGGTCACCAAGGAAATAGGCTGTGCGTATTTGTTCTGCCAAGTTGTTGAATTAGAGGTACTTTTCAATCATATACACACAATCTTAAATTACACAATTTTGGCCCCTTCTTCGAGTAGCTGCACTCTCCATTCATGCCGTTCATTCTTCATCATCGATAGCGGCGTTTTGCCATCATTATCTCGAATATGAACATCAGCTCCTTTTTCGAGGAGCTGTTGTATTATCCCTTTATATCCCCTAGATGCTGCACGGTGTAATGGCGTTCTGCCATGATTACCTCGAATATTAACACCAGCTCCTTTTTCGAGGAGATGTAGTATTATCCCTTGATATCCCCTAGATGCTACATAGTGTAATGGCGTTCTGCCATGATTATCTCGAATATGAACATCAGCTCCTTTTTCGAGGAGCTGTTGTATTACCCTTTCGTCCCCCCTAAATGCTGCATGGTGTAATGGCGTTCTGCCATGATTATCTCGAATATGAACATCAGCTTCTTTTTCGAGGAGCTGTCGTATTACTTCTTCGTAGCTCCTAGATGTTGCATGGTGTAACGGCGTTTCGCCATCAATATCCCGAATATTAAAATCAGCTCCTTTTTCGAGGAGCTGTCGTACTACTCCTACGTGCCCCATGTAACAAGCGTCATATAAAGCGCATCGATGGAACGTTCCGTACTGTTGGTCGATGTCCAACCCTTTCTTTTCCAACAGTACACTCACAACTTTCTCCAATCCAAAACGCGATGCAATTATTAAGGCCGTGATATCGGTCGTGAATTCCAGACCTCTGCCGCCCCAGGAAATTTGGTACCACTCCTTACATCTTGATGAATTTTTATCGCAGAGCCGCTCTGCGTTATGTAGCAGGTTTTCCGAAATCATGTCATGAGCCTTACGGAAGTGCTCTGGCCAATTTGTCGCAGCATATCCCACAAAGGTTGAGAGGTTATTTTTGGTTGAAACGTTGATATCGGGGAAGCAAAGATAATGTGCACAAATTTCTGCAAGTACCCCATGTGATTCCATGGGGCGAAATGAATTTTGCCACTTCATAATGTCGGGAACACAACGGGATGGTTCGTATACCAAGAATTCCCTGGCCGTTTGATGTAGCAAGTAAACTTTAGAGTCCACAATGGTAACGAAAAGTCCGCAGAGTTGCCTAACAGTGTTGCGGAAGCGATCTTCTTTTTCGAGCTCGAGTTGATGGTAGTGTGTGTATTCTTCTTTGATTGCTAACGCCGTTGCCGTCTCCTGCAATGACAATGGCCGATGTGCTGCAACGACAATGTGGAGAAGTCTTCTAGCTTTTGCTTGATTGGTGTTTCTAGATAAGATCTTCTCATATGCTGCCTCGACCGTCGGAGGAAGTGTGCGAACATTTTCTCGTATGCGACCTTTGGTAATCTCTTCGCTATTATTTATGACATCGAAAACAAGGTAAACCCAGAGATAAGTTCGGTGCTCGAAACTACAAAGTTCGTCTTGGAGAAGCTGTTTTTCGTCGCTTTCGAGTCTGAGGCGTGCGGCAGTTTCCTCTACTCTGGCCTTGATGACAATACCAATCTCTTCTGAGACCTTATCAACTTCCGCCTGATTCGCGCCATCCAAGTGGATTCTTGGCCACCTATCCTCCAGAGTTTGAAATTCGCGTTGAATACAACTGTATGGGCGACTAGTCAAGAGGAATTTCAAATTGGAATATTCGCTTCCACACCTCCCGTAGAACATAGTAATAGCACCGATTAGACGAGATTGGCCGCCTTCTTCGCATTCATCTAAGGCGTCCAAAATGCAGACGATTTCTCCAGCATCTTCATGGCCTGCGGCGCTAATAAGGATATCCCAAAGACCGGTGAAGGAGTCGAGAAGTTGTTTATCCTCAAGGAACTTCTTTAGGATATTATCTGTGAGAAGACCGGGCCTCTGAATGAAGAGTTGGTGCAGGAGACAGCGCATGGCGCCTTCTAAGTTCCTTTGGTCCTTAAAATCATCCTTGAAGAAGAAGTAACATGTGGTTCTCGTCCTGGTAGTCGGAAACACGTTATCCACTAAATGCCTGGTTAAGACCGATTTCCCGCATCCTGGATCTGCAGATACCCAGAGAAAGCGTGGAGCTTTGCTGTCTTTCCACTCTAGAAAGAGTTCGTGGCTTGTGAACCATTCACAAGTTCCCTTTATCTGTTTCCGATTTCTGTCCTTGCGGTCTCGGTATGGTACGGTGGCGAGATCACTAAGGAAGCCGCATCTCTTCTCGTCCACGACAGAAACATGGAATTTCTCAAATAGGTGGGAAAGGACTACAGTTGACCTAGCGTGAGTATAGTGAAGGCTGAGGATATAAGATAACTTACGACTTTGAGCATGACTTTCCTGCATTACGTTCCGCAAAGCAGCACCATCAAGCTTTCTCAAGTCTTCCACCGCCTTGCGCATCTCGGAGTAGACAATAGCCAATAGTTTCTCCTGTGTCAGACCATGCACAGATATAGCTTCTTCCTTCAAATAGTTGCTCGCCTTTTTGTAGCAGCCTTCAAATCTTACAATGAGTGGATGCTCGGTGTAAATTTGCCGAAGCAGCTTGAAAAATAGGTGGTGCAGATCAACTTCCTCGAGCGACTTTAGTTTGAGAACTAAGTCGCAGTTGTCGCAGAATGGTAGGTATGCCATAAGGTCTTCGTCGAGTGCAACAGGAATAATACCGTGCTTGTTGTCATGACTGTGAGACTTCCTAAGTTTGAGAAAGGCAAGTTCGGTGAGCACATGATGGAAAGCATTATGACGGTAATTGCTCTCCACCACATCCCTAACTTTTTGCTGAAGTATGTGTGGACGTGTGGACTCGGCCCGCCCCTCGATATAAGATCTTTCGACAGCGTCGATGTACGACGACGTAAAAGTATTCTCATAATACCTTTTGAGCAGCTCTGAGCCGCATAATACGACCCTATCAACGCTGCTGATGGAGCCAGCGTTGTCGGTCTTTCGACGCGCTGGGAGTAGACAAAACTGGTTGTCGAGGATATTTTGGATCGCAGCTGACTCCCCTTCCCGTGTAGACCATAAAGGTAGCGGTGACTTGTCTGAAAGTGTTCGAGAACGAATAGCTCCGAGCCATTCGATAAGAAAACGTACGCACCAAGCATTGGCAATTCCTTCCTTGTCATTGTCATGTGCATAGACGATAAAGATGCTAGGGGAGGTCGGATGGTTGAAGACGTCCGTATCCGCAAAGAGTTCCAGTATTGCCGCGAACAATTGCTTCCGCGCTAGAGGTAGGTAACGGTTTTAGTGGAAGGTCTTAGCTAATATGGGACTGCGTCTGAAAGACATACCACCTGTTTCCCTGATACCGGTACGCTTCTTAGTTCCGGCACGCTTCCTGATACCGGCACCCATTAAGGAACGCGGTCCAACCGGACGGGACGTCATTATTAGCCGTAATGTGCTGGCCTGTTATTGAGGTGAGAGAGTTGAATTGAGGACGAGGCTGAGCTCTCGCCGTGTTCGAGCTACATATATCGGACAGGAACTCGTAATGCTTGAAACGATAACGTAGGTGGAAATCCACAGTAAGTCACGAGGTGAAATCAAGACAGGACCCCAAAACCTAAAATGACTCACGGAGAGGCAAGATTACTTCGTTAGCTCTGCGGGCTGAACTGTCTGCCTACCTCCTAAACGACCGACGTGCATAGGGGGGATATGGATGTTTCAGCCACTAGCGTAAGTACGTAGCTAAACATATTATTCGCTAGAAGCCGCACATGACATACCATTGACACTTCACGGAGGCCGCTACCGGCACATTCGAGCTTCTAGCCATTTGAGTCGATATAAGATGCTTTTTGAACGTACTAAGATTTCCTATGGCTATACATGATTAGTTGTTTGGCCCGATTCCAATTTCTAAGCGGTAAGAATAATGAATGGAAATAGCTAGCTTTAGGATGAACGAATACTGTGTAAAAACAAATTAAGAGGCTCACTGCGGCCCCGAGATGGTCAACCCCCCCTCTAACTTGAGTCTCTAGTTGGCGCGCAGGGGGAGATTGAGTACTAGGTCTAACGCTCGACTGGTAGTGTTGATAGGTTTAGAGGCAAGAAGCTGATTAATTGCATATTAAAGTAGTTATGGAATAGACGATACTTCGTTAAAGCGTAGCAGGCAGCCATATTGATAGCCCGTTCTCGCCTTGACAAACAAAAGGAGTTGGCCCATCATTTATTAGGAAATATATCGTAGATGCGTATAAGTGAAATAAAAGGTAAATTTGATACATGGAAAGCGAAATTCCTTCTACACGCATGCTTAGGAGCCATCCAATAAAGAAGGCTTAGTCGTTTAGAATTTAGGTAGGTTTCTCTGCTACACTCCCATTAGTCTAGGTCGTAAATAAGTGGACAAGAGACAACGACGCCTTAAGTTCTCATATGGTCATCAACTAGCATGGCACCAGGTGTATATCGAGATACGGCAACTTAATAAAAACCCAATCGCGTTGCTTAAGAACTCACTGGATGACGACTGTGGAAAGGGGGGGAAATGGATAAGTTGGTTAACAGTCATCCATTTAACTCTACGTAAAACAAGCACCCCAGTTACCTAAACTACCTATCTACTTAACCCTCCAAATGCTAAGATTGAAAGATTATCAAAAAGCGCATTCAGACTTCCATACCTAGAGTAACAAACATCACTCTCGGTGGAGAGCCGCTAAGCGCCCCCAGCAATCCCCAAAAGTTCAAGAGGTAGTCAAAATACACCCCAAGTTTACTGGCGCCGTCGATCCAGACGTGTAGTTAGCAAGACATATAAATATAGACGAGCTAACTGCATAGAACATAGGCAGATCTAACCACCTAACTACTTGCATGCTAGCCCATAACCTTGGAAGGGATATGTTCCTATTAATACCTCCCTACCTACCTACCAGCCTACCTACCCGCAACCCTGGAAGTTACACAAACCCAACTTTGGAGCTAGAGAGAGCATAGACCTTCTATACCCAGGCAGACTGGCTGATCTGCGACGAAACTTGCTCGCGCCCAGCTATGAGGTATGTAGCTAGCGCCCGGCCTCTATGTTTCCAACATACCTGTACATGTCCCAGGACAACCGCCGATCCGCGGAGAAAAGAAGCGCAGACGAACAGCCTTTCGTCGCCTTCTCCGACGGAGATAAGACGTACAAGAAGGCAAAACAGCCACCGGCTCTCTAACCGCCAACTGACCAAGCCACCACCTACCTCATATATATCTCAGACAGCCCACATGTAGGTAGGTACACTTCCCCGGAACCAGTCCAGGGCAAGTGTACCTACAACGCCCGTCCGCCCGCCTAATACAATACAAATAGAATGGAGAGGTACCTAACAATCCAACCCACGATCACAGCCACCACCAACAAAACGCAGCCATGCACGAGCACAAAAAGGAGAGAGAAAACGAGACCCAATTACTTCCCGAGCGTCACATGTCGAGAACGATAGAGAAAGAGAGAGGCGTGCGCTGTACCCCCCTCGTGTGGCGGACTCCGCCGTGGCACTTGTGATGCGAAGGACGCGTACCGTGAGTTACTACCTACCTGCTAACCTTCCAGCCATCTACTAAAGATCGAGATCCTCGTTCCCCGAGGAAGGAAAAGGAGTTCCTACGAAGCTTATAAGAGGTAAATTCATAGGCAGAAGCAGCATTTTAGAGGTAAGAATACGAATCAAACAAGTAGAACAGGGCACAAGGTTACGGTATGAAGCAGTTCTCAACTGAAAAGTCAATTGCCAGATGCTAAGATCTTGGGAATCTACGGGTAGATGATTCCTGCGGGGGGGGGGGGGATATTCCTATCATACAAATGCGCCTCTAGGACGGCGTAAAAACGTCTCACCATTCATCCAGCCCGTCGCAGCCCAATATGCCTGGAGAGAATGACTTCGGATGAATAGAAACGATTAGACTTGAGGCCGGATGGTACATGCTCGAAACTATGCGGGCTGGGAAAGGTGAGCACGTAAGTAAACGTAACCCTTAAATCATCAACTACTTTAGATGAAAAAGGTCTAGTTCATAACCGTACTTGGAACATGAACCTTTCCCCTCACGAAAGTTTTGATCACCAAGGACTTTGAATGACGGAACGAATTTATGATGGTATCAAAGTCCCAATGGGCGAGATGCCCATCTGCCCCAAGAATCGATTGACCACGTAGTCGGTCTCAATCCGTTGGTTTCATTCATGTATTCGTCAGCCATGATTCGTAAATCGTTGTCACCGTTTCCATTTGTCAAACCTAGGAACAGTAGACCCGGTTCGAGAATTAGTAGTGGTTACGCGGACTTCGAAGGTGAGATATCCATCTAATTCCTTTCGACAACTTGGAACGTTGTTGGATATCATCAATAGTGTTACCGTCCCGCAATCCTTATGCCTCAGTAGGTTGAGAGGAGGGAACTCCAAGGAGTGTAGTCATAGCAGCAACCGATAGAACGGATTCAAGTCAACACAAGACGTGCTGGTGCAGGCCACGCCGATGTTCTTTCCGGTGGCGAAAGAGTCTGCGTCGAAGGCATGTGTAGACTTGAGGAAAGAGGTCTGATATATGTTCCAATGGCGGTAACCGTCCTACCGCCACTTAGAAGTATCGGAGTTGACGAGAAGTCGGCGAGACGTCAATATCAAGTTCCCAACTAGGTAGTAAAGTCGAGTCTTGATTCGATCATGGGAATGTGAGAGAATTAACGGATCTGAAAACTCGAGGTGGATCACCAAATCGCCAAACCATCATTTTGACTGGCGACAAGTGTTATAATACGAAAGACGGGGCAAAACTGAGATGGAAGGAATATGGTCGCATTGTGCAGAGCAAAAAAAGGAAAAAAAAGTCACGATGACCCAACAACGCCGGACCACCGAAGCCTTGCAATTATAATTGTGTTCGGAATGCCTCGAATGAAAAGAGAACCTCATCAATGCATTAAATTCGGGGTATCAGGCGCAAGGCAATGTCGTCGCCGAAAGAACGGCGATCAGGATTGGTGTGATGTGTGTTGTGGCATGCCAGACTGCGGAGGCAGCCCAAATTGCCCGCGCTGCTGATGCTGCATGTAGCTTTGATATGCCATGGCTTGTTGAGGGTCCATCGGTACGTTGGGTACGTAATTTGGAGGCATGTGTGAAGGCATCCCCGGTCGGCTTGTTTGTGGAGGCAGGTGGGAATTGGTAGGCTCCTCAGGCGATTCGACTTGGTTAGAGTCATCGACGCCGTTCTCGTTCCCTTGGGTAGGTTCGGGCGCGTTTAAGCAGGCCTAGCGATATATCGGTTAGTCTTCGGATGGAGTCTTGCTTGATGCTGAATCGCGAAACACGAACCTGGATTAGATTCTTGCCTTCGGCCTTGGTAACCAAAGGTTGGAGCTTGGGAGTAGTGAATGTGTACACCAGTCCAGTCTCCGACACGACTAGCAGCAGAACTTGTGTGCCGGTCAACACAGACAGCTCGTAGGCCTAAAATGAAGAGCGGATGTTAGTACCGAATTGGTATCGTGGAAAACTCAATTCCAAATGAGCTAACGCGTTTGACGCGATGGCCGAGGAATAGATGGCGATGCATGTGCTGGCGACGGGGGCGTCAAACGTACCTTCTTCATAATACCAGCTTTGCGCTTGGAGAAGGTGATGTGGCGACGCGACTTATCGCTGATAAACTTGATCTCGATTTTGCGACGCTCGCGACCGCCCTTCTCGTCGTCGTCGTCATCATCGTCGGCGATACTAGCACGCTGGCGCTTGATGCCGCGACTCTCTGCAGGGCCGGTGTTGCCATTGCCAACGTGAGAGTCTTCGAGCTCGGTTGGTGAGGTCTGATCGTGTTGGTCTGTGATGTCGGCCATTTTTGTCAAGGTACGACGATTGTATCACGAACAAAAAAGGCAAAAATGGTGGAGATACTGTTTTGGTCGTGGTGCCGACGACCTATACTTGATCTGGCGTTGAGCGGAGAGGCTCTGGGTTGTAGTAGGCTGTAAATTCTGTCGCAGAAACCTGGTTGGGGCGCCTGCTGTATCGAGTCTGGTGCGCGGACGCTGGGCGGAATAAAGTGGGAGGCGAGGACCGACGAATTCCAGGAATGGGAATTTATTATTATTATTATTTCCCCCCTCGAAAAAAATGAGAGAAAAGGGAAAATAAGATAAAATAAAAAACTAAAAGAGCGCCCTGCTTTGCTTTGTTTTGGCCAACTCGGGCTGGTTTTTCTGGGCTTGTCTCTCGGTGCACCGGTCGGGTGGTAGCTTGAGATTCGTCAGTTGGCAGGTCGGTCAACCTTAGGTGCTGCGTGTTTGCCTGGAAGGGTAGGTGGAAATGTCAGTCAATTGCCCAAAACAAAAAATAATAAGGTGTTAAACTCAATTGGCGGCGCGCACCTCGAAAAAGAATGATTGACAATTGACGACACACTTGAGATGGTCGGTGCTTGCTTCGGGTGCAAATAAAGCCAAGGGGATTCTCAAAAGGGAGTCTCGGCGATTGTCAAACGGTACGTTTTTGGAGTTAGACTTCCCCTGTGAGAAAAGATCAAAACGTCGTCAGTATCAAACTCGGTTTGATTGATTGATCAGGAAAGGTGAATGCGGGATGGTTGAAAAGAGGATAGCGAGGTGGTAGCACACGGGCTTTTGCGTGGTCATGGCCGCCACCAGTTTAAAAAGAAATATGGCAGAAAGCTGCGGGGGCGTGGGCGCAGGCACCCTGGGACCACCCTGGGCACAGAGCACTAGGCAAGTGGGCCTCTGGGTGGCGGGTCGTGATTTCCCACTCTTTCGCAACTGATGAGAGCAGCGGCAGGAGCGTTGGTACGCCCCTCTTTCCCCTGCTCCCACCCCCAGCCCAAAGCTAATAGGCCCTGCTAGCTCTATCTAATCGTGGAGGCCGTTTTCCCAATCAGTCCAATCACATACCTGGTTGCGTGAGCAAGCTAGCCTGCCTCTGCGCCTTAGTGCAGAGCTAGTACTGTAGTAATACCACTTTCGACAAAGTCCAGGTATGTAGTAACAACCTTCGGCGGGCTTGTATGTCGCTAGGTGGTAGTATGTATGTAGTAAGTATCAACGATCCGAGTGCGATAGCTGGAGACAGAAAAACATACTATCCATATGATGGATGCACGCTTAAACGAAGAGCTGTGTGTACTTACAAACCGCCGCGCAATTGCTTGCTTTTGCTTGCCTGCGCCGTTCGACGTGACTCCTCGGATGTATGAGGCAGGTCGGTGAGGTCGATACGTAAGAATGTGCAAATGTGCTGCGAGGCCTGTTGCTCGAAGCTATTCGTCCGACCTGGTACCAGGTACTGGGCAATCAGATTTTGGACCTGTCGAGTATTGGATGAGATGTGGAGACGAGGTGCTGTGAGTTTGGGAGAGAGTATTTTACTGAGGTAAAGGATGATGCGGCCGGCCAATCATTGGGTCAGGATGGTGACATGGCTTACCGAAGGAGGGAACGCATGCAGGCAGACTGCTAGAATAGCTCCTAAAATAACGGTGCAGAAATTTCCGCAAAAACGTTCGGGTCCACTACTATGTAATGTATGTATGTACTAGAGCTGCACGTAGGGGGGGGGGGGTCTTTAGGGTCATGTCGTTTACGCGACTGACTTGTACGTACCGAGGTGCTCCGTGCGGACTTATTAATGATCTTTAGTGAATGCACGGTTTATCCTAGCAGTGCCCCACACCATCCCTATCTGCCACCTGCCATCTGCCAGAACCCAAAAGCCTGCAGGACCAAATTAGGTACTTGCCATATTCGGCACTGTGCTCGACGTCTTATTCGATGCCTGGGAATATCTCGAGTTCCTTCGGATGGAACTTGACAAGAAGCATCAACGCTGTTCAGTCTTCGTCGAGTGACACACGAGTAAATCATCATAGCTTGCATGTGGATGTGAGGAACGTATTGAGCACCATCAATTCTCGAAAACCAGTTAGGTTGACGTGTTGAACCCCGTATAAACGCAGGATACATGTAGACTGCAACTAATATCATTGTATTACCCTGCTGGAAGAAAACCAATCTTGGACATGAGGCTGTCAGCGAACCTGTAAGAAACAATCTATGGTAGTATTGGTACAACTCGAGGCAGGAAGCTTTGAAAATTTGATAATTACCAATGTTATCATCAAAGTTACAATAAATCGTCGAGCAGAAACTTCAAGGTTAGGTACCTTAGGTACTTATCAGCACTAGAGGCGAGGTAATGAGTAGGATCATGAGAAAGTGCCTAGCGTAAATACGCCAACTAGACTTCAGCACATTCTATGATTTCAGTCGATGTCAAATGCGAGGAATTAACAAAATGTAACATTCTAAGACTGCCGAGAAGTGGTATGCGGAGAACAAGATCATTATCTACGACTTTTATATTGGGCATACGTGCCTAGGCATGATGACGCTTATGTTGCGTATGGCCCGCTCGCCTTATTGACTCGGAGATGCCCCGTAAAGTCCCTTATGTAGGAAGTACATGCAGGGAGTCTCTGTGTGAATGCGTACGCTTCGCCAAGAGGTAGAATAGACAATCCAACAATACGCGCATGATCAAGAGATAAAGTTATGGGATAGATCGATACAAGAATATGGTCCTATTCAATGTTATATATATGACACCTTTAGTATAGCTAGAAATTAAAGATTATACTTGCTTCAGTTGTCACCGTGAGGAATCGGCATAGAGACTCGGTTAGCGTGGAATCGGTCGTAAACGACATGCCTTGTGGGAATATGCTATCGAAGTAAGGATATATGTTGCGGGGTACTCGCATACGTAATAGCTGTGATAGCATTCTGGTGGGTGATTCTGCATCGAATTTTGGAACATTTATTTGGATGGATGGTCATGAGGTCATATAAATTTACCAGTCGAGATAATTCTTCCTTTCCACCAGTTTATTGTACTTAGTGTCTAGTAGATATTGGACTTAGACAATGCGAATCGTCCTCGATACCTATGTCAAGATTTTGTTGCAATGCCGATGGAGCCATCCCGGTTCTTAATCGTAGCACATGGCACAAGAATGAGATGTGATAGTCTAGGTGCCTACGTACATATTTCCTCGGTCTAGGATTTCGGGCCATCCGCTGTAAAGCAACTAGACAACATGCTAAAGGCAAAAGGAAAACATTTATTTGCAGCGCTCAATCTTGTTGGCATTGCAAACCAGAAGAGTCTATTGTTACTCAACCTCTCTGTCAACCAGACTCCAGTGGGCCTTTGCTAAGTTGAGTTCTCTGCAGGGACTGCGAGGCCATGCCATTCCTACGGAATGTCTGGGCATCTCATCCCAGACTTCCGGTGTTTCTTGTACCGCCGGCCAGTGTGCATTGTCATCGATAATTCTAACAATTAACTGACCTGTGTACGTAACCAGCTGTGATAGATCTTCTCTCTGCATGAGGTATTGGAATCATTATCTTTTGGGGACGGGTGGCTAAAATCGGTTCGAGTTGACTCTGTTGGTGTCTTGAATTAAGCTGTCCATTCTCAACACATCTTTATTGCTGCATATTGGGGCTAGTAATCGGCGATCGCTGGGCAAGCTATTAGCACGGCTAGTGGCCATGATGGTTCTTTTAGTAAGCGAGTCTACATGAACACCGAAGGTCGAGCCCCCTAAGCTACGTCGTCGGGATTTGGAGTGTTGGATAAAGTGAAAATAAGCTTTTAACGATCGTTCGCGATAGGTACATCAATTCCCGGATGTGGTGGTAGAATAATCGCACAGGTCACAAAACGTCTGGAGATTTGAATCCAATACGCCGGTTCTCGACAGTGCGAATTCCGCGCGTTAGGGGGAGTGGTACTTTTTCTGGTACTATAGGACCCTACTTAATACATGTTGCACTGCATCACCATAGCTTGCAGACGTTCCATTGACGCTAGACACGCCATGTGCAGGTCATCCCAATATCCTTGATACCCCTGGAGAACGCCGATAGCTCTGTTCCACGTATGTACTGTCTCTATCGTCCATGCCGGCGTAATCACGTTACCAGGAGCCGACACCCCTCCCTAAGAAATTCCTGAAGCTTGATGGTCTGCCACCTGCGTCAGCGGCGCGGTGACTCGACGGATAGTCCGCTGCTCGACTATCATACATAAAAGTCGACCGTTGGGTAAGAAAAATATAGTGGTTTTCATTACTACTGCTGCATATACGCACAGTAATGACTTAAGCATTTCTAATGTGAGTGGCGAAGACTGTAAGCACGCTGGATCCCGCTGACCCCATCCAGGGGCCCTGACAGCCTGACAGCGACTTGACAGCAGCATTGACAAGCTCCTAGTGCTTACGGGGCGGAAGAGCAGCACCGCAAGTAGTCTCAGCACGTGTAATATTTTACTTTCCGAGCTACCCAGGTAAGAGAACAATGCATTGGGATATCCGACATTTCATTATTATGTATTGTGATGATGTTCTTTGTGACTGGGGGTGCTTCGGTTACACACTACATACAATAAGCCTCAAAGTGTGCTCCCCCTCCATGTTTGGGGATTTGGAGGTGCAGCAAACAAACCGGGAGGATCTTGAGCCATCGAAGGATTCCAGTAGACGCATCGCTAATGCCGGATGGAATGCGCGTGCTTGGAAACACTATGGCTGTGTCGACCTTAAGAATAGCAGCACATAATTTGTCTTGTGCCCTGTTCGCGTCTGCCACCTGGCAGAATTCCCCACCCCCATCAACTATGAGACTCGCACAGTGTAGGGTCTCACATACACTACTATGGTAGTTCTTATGGGTCGGTTCTTTCGTTGCAGCAATGCGGGCACACTCTCCCCCATGCATGAGGGGGCGGACAGGGGTTAGAAATCACCTATGCCTCCGTTCCAATGAAATTGAGGCCGTTCGACCATTTTGGAGTTGACCATATCGGGAATCAATCCAGCAAGCTGGTAGTGGGTGGTCTCGACGTTTTCATCTTTATTACCTCCGGGGGCAACTTTTGCTCAGGTATGTAAGTGAAGCCGCCGTGTGTCTCGAGTCAGACATCGACACACTATCTTTAGTAGTATCGAATTCCGTTCGTATAGATTCTCGGATGCTAAGACTAGGCAGAATGCCCAACGTAGACAGGTAAGTAATAAGCGACAGCGTCGAAGGAGGATCACCATTAACACCGAAGCGGCGTTGATTGGCCCGTTTACTAGAGCGTACCAAGCAAAAGGCTCAATGCCCTACGGATGCACCCTGCCGCAGTAGGCTTCGCACAGACTTAATGTACGCTCCATAAAGGGTTTCTCGGATAGACGCCGAGGATTGAAATATACCTATACCCATTCATTCATTAGAAATGGAAATATAATCTTGGGTATTGACTTAAGCGGTGACTTGAATGTGATATGGAACACGTGAATCGATGCTGTCTCATGAGATCCGCCGAGGAACTCGACCAACCTCGCTAGTGTCTAACACGATTGCACCATTTGCCCCATATGGAGCTATAGCACTAGGGCCGTAACGTTGAAGGTGGAAAAGCGGGGGGTAATGATACCGTCTTAAATCGCTCTGTCCATCGAATGGGCGGAGGAGCAGAGCCAGCCAGCCAGCCAGCCAGGCTGCCAGGCCCTGGACCGCCAGAGCAAACCATAGACACACGCAGGAGTAGCCTCGGAGGACAAGTAGGTATTATTACATGCGGACCATTCAGGGACGGGCGTTTAATTCGGGTTTATCGAGATGAGAAATTGGCAGCACTATCTGCGAAACTTCTCCAGCGATCTAAGCGATATACATGCCACCTACCATCTAGAACTGCCTACATCAGACGAAAGGAGGGCCTGAAGATGGCATGTCGTCAGTTTAGACAATTAAGAATTTGCTGCCGATCAAGAAAAGGAAAAGCGCCAATCTCCCTCCCACGAGGCGTCCAGATTGAAGGCGGCCCGCGGTAGGAGATGCCCAGCCCTTTTCCTCTTTGCGCGGTCCGGCGCGATCTTCCTTTACCCAGGGGGTTCCGTGAAGTAGCTAGGGTCCCAAGCAAATCATCGTTCCACTTAAAAAACCACTCTCCATATTCTCGAGAGGTTGGGGTTTTTTTTTCCCAAAGCTTCCTTGCACGCAGCATGGCCTCCTCGTAGGATCAGATGAGAAATTGGAGAAGACCGATCTCCATATTCTTCCCCCGGCCTGCTTGCCTGTAATCATACCTTATCATCGGTGTTGTAGGGAACGATCTTATTAGCTGGAGTCGCTAGTCCACTTGGACCTCGGACACACTCTTGAAATGAGTCCGAAAAAGGAAATTACTTGATGTCTTAGTGGCGCCATTCAGAGAAAACGCGTCGCTGCAACGCGACCACGGAACAAACGGTGAGCAGCAAGTCCAGTGTCTGTTGTGGGGAGGTGATTTTGACGAAGGGACCGTGATTCTTGGGTATGTTTGGAGCACAGCCCTTTCTGGTCGAAAGCAATCAGCTTACGGCGTACCGAGCAAGGTGATTTTGAAAGTGAAAGTTTGTAGATTACATCTTTGAAATCGGCCTTACCCAGGACGTACCTAACTTGGACCCTACAAGAGAAGACACATGTGCAGGTAAGCAATAGCGGTGGGCTGTAATCGGTACCTTACAGATATCTCATCGCCCCCAGTCTGTATGTATCCGTCGAGGCACGCCTGTGTTTTCTGAGAAATTCTACAATAAGCCAGGTGTCATCATATTAACGGGAGTTGAGAAAATCACTCGGCCGAGCTACGGTGACTGTGATGACGATTTCATTATCACATTCAATACTTTCGCCGGTAAGCGCTGTGGCTATTCTACAAATGCTACGTCTCAGCGCCACGAATGACCGAGATAAAAACCAATTGGTCGTTTCTTCACATCCGGATGTCACTCTGAGTCTAGTGTCTCGCCTGAGAGTCGAGACCTCACCTTGAACCACGGCACCGGAGAAAAGCCACCAGCAACCAAATTCTGAACGGCGCTGGCGCGGGGGTAGCGGCAATATGGGCTCAGCGATACGTGGGTGACATAAAAAAAAATATCGCCAGGATACCACGACATGAATTGTAATTACCCGTGGCGGCCTTATTGCTCGATCAGAGACACGGCGCGGAGGAAGAGGCATGCTCAATGTCTCGGCCACCTTGCATACCTCCATACCTTAGCTTGCTTGGAGGGTTTCACGCCCTAATGCAGTGCGCGCCGTACGAGGTACCGAGTTCTCGGGATGAGGTTGCATCAAGTCCATCTTCCGAGCGCCATCGATTACTTCCGCCATGGCTGATGGCATCGTGCCCCCCGCCGGCATGCCAGCTGCCGTCGCAACCATTCGTGGGTGGCCAATCTCCGCTCCGCTCGTCTCCCAGTTTGCGGTCCCGTGGGTGACAGTACGGCGCACAGGATTTTTGGTGATGGTGAGGAGCCAATCGAGAACCCGGCGGCCTACTTCCGAGCGGTGCGAGTCAAACCAGAGACACACAGCACAACCGCAGGAGAAATTCGGCGCCCTTCCCGAGTCACAGTCTCGTGTCACTCTCTCTACACACAGTACCTTGAGGAATCCCATAGGTAATTCCGTGATGCAGACGGAAGAGATGGAAACACCTGCACGAAACGGACCTGTAGACGGAGATATGAATCGAGGAGGATCACGACGCGTTTCCCTGATGCAGGAACTAACCAAAGTTATTCTTAGCTCCCTTGTCTACCAAGATCGTCAGGCCAGCTGCACCAGCTAGAAGCCTCATAATGAGCACATTATCCAGATGCTTCTATTTTAACCATCGAATCGAGGCGGACTGGTTGGTGCTTGACGATCCTTCGGCTGTCTAGGTCGAAATTTGTGGGTTGCAATGCGGATGATGTGCTACAGGGTGTGTGGCATAGCCGCATCACATTCGAGACGCATGGATCATTCAAGGACCTCCAGGTTTCTGCCCCAAAGTACCTAAGCCATGAGTCTCGGGTAGGGGGAATATATCAGAGACAGGTGGCTCATAGATGCCGTTCGTCATTATCATCAGGATTTTATCAACATCTTAAGGTCGAATCTGAGTCGCTCACGAACCTCTTGTCGGTTCTTTAGGAGCACATTAAATGAAATTTGAAGAATCCTACCGTATTAATCTACAAGTACGTACCTCCCTAGTTATAATTCACATCATAATGGGCTGCTGTCAGAGCCTCAGACCGATATCATTCGATTCTTTCCTCAGTCAGTTTGGTGTTGACGAATACTGACTCCTGATTGGATGGCTGGCCATCTCATTCTCCGACGAGATGTACGTAATTCAACGCACCGCTCAGCTCTTGGTACGTGCGCGGCGTATAACCCATGTCAAATCTCCTACCCCTTACAAAATATGAAACACCAAGCGTAGGGGATCGCGCATCGTCGCAGTGCCTCAAGCAGCCCAACTTCTTCATCTAGACTCTTGGTAGGTGGAGCCCTGGCGGCGTAGCGTTTTCACTTCGTTTCCGTTGGTCTAGTCAGGCCATTCTGCCTCTCTCGAGTCCCGTCTCGCTTCGCTTTCGTAATTCCCTTTCTTTCGCCAGTGCCTGGCTTCGCACACACTCTTCCCATTTCGGCATCGTCCGATTCCAAGCGGTAGCGGTAGTTTAGTTCTCGAATAGCCCGGCGCTTAACATCCACCTTCCCGTTCTTCCTCGTGCTATGCATCGTATTCATACTTAGCCACATTTTCTTCTAATTACTTACTATACTTTCGTTTCTTGTTTCCCGATTCTTTCTCCCCCCCTTTCGGCTTCAGGTCGAGGTGTAGGTGCTGTCGCGCTGCCCAAAGTCGATTAACGACATTCCATTCATTTGTGCTATCTACTATTCGCCCTCGCGCTCCCTTCGCAAACCCGCGATATAGCCTTTTATTATTACGAAAGACGCCGGTCGTCGATATAACGCTTTGAACAACGATTCTACGTACCGGAGGAATAGAAGGAAAAATAAGGATCTAGTGTCTTAAGAGGAGGAAGAACTAGTCGTATACTTCGGAAATAATATCCACTCAACAGATTTCAAGATGGTTAACAAGGTGCTTGCGGCCTTCATAGGCATTGATGGGCTGTTCGTGGCTATGGGTGCTATCATGTTGGGTTTCTCTATCATCGTCCAGCAAACGTGCTTCGATGCGCCGAACGATGGAAACGAGGCGGCCCGCGATCTTCTATACCAGAAATTCCCTTTCACAGGTGAGCTTATGATGGTGAAAGATGTTATATACCGGTGAATTGCTGACCGGGTTATCAGCTGGTATCGTCAACGCCGTCTTCATATTCGTCACCTTCTTGACTACGATCCCAGCGCTAGCGACAAACAACAGGAGTTGGTTGAAGCTGGCTGCATACCTAGTCGTGGTCGATGCCATCTTCACCTTGGGAATTGGTGTGAACCTGTGGATCCTGACCCTGAGGATGAAGGATGAGTTCCACCAGATCTGGATCTCGCAACCGGCAAATGTCCAAGATATGATGCAGACGGCCGTAAGTAGTTAGCAGACTACGATCTACCGAATGATTCTAACTGAAGTCATAGTTCAACTGCTGTGGCTTCTTCAACAGCAGCTCCCCTGCCTTCATCACCGATTCGACCTGCCCCAGCCCCGCCGCCGCTGCCCTCATGAAAGGTTGCTCTACGCCCTTAAACTCGTTCGGCAACACATTCGTAGACAACATCTTCACGGCCATGTTTGGTATGGTTGGCATCGACACTGTCTTCGTCATGGCTATCGCTTGCCTACTGAAGGACCGAAAGGAGCGAGAACGATTCCATTACATCGACGAGAAGAGCGGTGCCCGAGGCACTTTCTAAGTCAACTGGATGGTTTCTATCTTTCGCTACAATGCACCGCGCGCCATGGATTGGTTGATGTGTGTACTGCACTGCGGTTACGTAGAGATTCGATTCGTCGAAGATAATAAACCCATCGGTTGATTTGAGTTGACGAACCCCTACGAGACCATGCCGAATAGGAAAAAAGCTCAAATTATAATAATTTGCCCCAAGCTTGGAACTTCAGGACGGCAGTTTACCTCTATGGAGATCTGTTGGACTACTTGGGCATTGCCTCAGTGCGTTTATGGGGCGATTGTAGATACGGCCTATTACAATTCCTTCTCTGATTTTAAGCGTTTCTTATATATCCTAGTCTACATGTCGATGATAGAGTTGCTATACTTGGTTTAACTACGATCTTGAACTTTATATGCATTTGGATTCCATGACTGTGTGATTCGTATTAGTAGGTGATAGAAGTCGAAGTCAAGTACCCAGAAAGAATAACAATTCATAATCACAGTACATCACAATTATACCATCAGTTGCAGACAGCAATTCGGAAGCAAAGAGAGTATATTTCCTAGCACCGACCCACGCATTCCTATTCGTACAGTACTATGTGAAGTATGACAATTCCTAGCAAACCTTCACCCAGCAGCGTATCCCAAGATGGAATACGGAATAGTAGCGCGAAATTGTGTCGTGAGGCGTGTTAGGATAGATAAGACCGGTCCCACCGTATCAGCCGCCATTAATCCTCCCCTTGTAGGGCGTGTAACAATCTGGTTCACCCTCACAAGTGAGAGCACCCTTAGTGGTCGACTTGATCGAACAGATTTTCGAAAACCGACTCGCCTGCTATGAAGAACGTGCTTCATGCAAGGTGTCGTATTACGGCGGGGATTGGGTTTGTATTGCCATACTCCTTCCAAGGAAACCGAAAAGGTAAAGCCGGAAAACCTAACGACCAAACTAGACCTCATCCTCCTCTCTCCTAACCCATCCGCGCGACGTCATCTACTAGGACATAACAAGCATCCCCAAGAAACAGCCGGCGAAGTCTCAACCGAAGGGGGGCAGCGGGGCAGCAGATATCATCGCGGTAAGCGAGTCGTCGGGAAATCGATCAACAGCGGGCATTCGACTGAGAACCGAGGGCTCGACCAGGAACAACCGTGGACGGAATCCGCCGAGACTCGAGCTTTCATCGTGAGAATCGTGTCGTCTCCGGCGCGGCACACACGCGCCTCGAGAAACTCCGCGTCTGTCTCAATCGGAGGAGTCGTGTACAACTAGGACATCGTCAAGCGCAGACGGGCGGTAGACGAGGTAGATGAGGTTTGGTACCATACCGCGCGACGCGGCTGAGGACGCCGAGAGTATGGTTATACACCTTACTCAACCGACATCAACTCTGTCGCGTCAAGCAATGGTATGGTACCGGTGGGGTGAGCGACCAGCCACGAGACAGCAGAAAGCTGTCGATCGAGGGGCGCACATCCAGGCCTATGACCGCGGCCCACGGGATGCGAAATTGCACGTCAGCATGAACGAGGAGGTTAGAAAACCTGCGACTCGGCTCATCCCTCAGGGCGGGAGTCCCGGCATCCTGACGGGAGACAGCGACTTGCCCGACCTCCCGGTGAGGTGGGGGGTGAAGCTGCCTACGCATGCAAAAGCATGGAGAGAAGAGAGGAAGAGGAAGAGGGTATTGATCGACCGGGGTGTGCCCTTTTTATTCTATCTTCCTGCTGTGCTGTGGCGTAATTATACATCGGGCTAGGAGAGCAAGGGGGTCGTGTACGACCCGATCAGGCCTGTGATCGGGCAGTTTAAGCTTCTATGCTACAGATTTAGTTTTCGATGGTGACACTGAGGTTTGTGTGCCGGGTCCGACCGAAGAGCTGGGTCAACTCGACGGTCTATTGCATGGATGAAATCGAGGCACTCTGTTTGTCTAGTCCATCTTGTCTCTTACCAATGCGATGACATGCTCGGACTGGGGGGTTGCCAACAACGGAGGGCACCAATTCGTATCTTGGAGATGAACAAACGAGAATATTCTCGCCTCATTGGATAGACTCGGGAGAAGAGATGGGTGCAAGGGTGTTTAGGTCACATTAGCCGCATCTCACAAACGTACGTCATACCACGTATCTAGCCACCGAGACTGTTCCATATGCAGAGGGCAAACCGGTTTTACCAATTTCCTAGCGCCACGACAGGGGCTTAGCGTATTTGCCGCTTTTGCTCAGCATTTATGCATTATATTATGCAGAGCGTAATAGATCTCAAAACGGATGGTTCCAGCCCTTAAAACGGTTCCAGCCCTCAAAACCGTCCCGGGCTGTTTTAACTACCAAGACTTTACGAGAACGATAGAGAGATATGAGAATAGATGTGGACTATGCAGGCAATCACTATGAAACGGACTACAACGGGATGAGCGACCTGTATCGACACTGCATAACGTATTTCGGCGTCTATTGTTATAACGACCGACTTAGAACTCTCACTTCTCAGGGCTAGTAGGCCAGTAAACCCTCCTCCAGAAGGTTCAGACGACTATATCTGAGTTGATCTTAACAAGTACCACTCGATGACTCTAGCCAACCCGAGATTAACAAGAACGCCGAGATGGTCGAAACATGCTTGTGATTGCACCATGGGCCGTCTCAACATGACCTACAATCTCGAAACCAAACTTTGAATAGAGTGGGACGCCCTCCGGCGCTGCGAGCACATATGCACTTCGTCCTTGCTGATCCGTTTCTTCACAAATGCGCTGCATCATCATTGAACCTATCCCTTGTCGTTGGAACTTCGGATGTACCGCCATAAATGTTAGTCCTAGATGTAGAAACCATTAGCAAGCAGGTTTACTATGTAGGATAACGTAATCTAACTTACGGCATATACTATCGAGATCCTTTAAAACCCGACAGCGTTCTGCTTTCAGATCCTTTGATAGAGCAACCCAGCCATCTACATCAAGTGTATCCGGTAGCCAGGATGCCTTCCGAGCCTTTTCTCTCTTTCTCGGCTCACCCGCTTGTTGCTGGTCATGGTTCTGCTCTATAACAGTCCAACCGCAAAAACCGACTGGAGTCCCATCAGCGGAACATGCCTTCAAGAATCTTTCCTCCCGGACTTCGAAGGCATCTTCTATCATCTCGATATACCAGCGAGTTATTTGCTCCATTTGTGCTTCTGTGACTGTGTTGAACTGAGGAAACATTGTCCGGTATAATGGACCGTTTTGCATAGCGGGTACTTCGACATGGCGTCCAATGTCCTGTGCGTCAGATACCTCGACATCAGAAAGCTTGAAGTCTGTTTGCAGCATTGAATTCATTCTTGACCACACTCTATATGTTGGATAGATTGAAAGAACCGAGGAAATGATGCGGGCAGAAATCACGAGAAGCAATGTGTATTTTGTACTTGTCGATGTGCAAGAGCTGATTCTGCCTAGATCCCTTACCTATAGCTCTGTTGGTTGCGGATCCTCGGCTTCCGTGCTCACGATTGGACCAGTTAACTGCACTCATATAGCACTTATCAACTCACAAAGGTATAACGAAACAAAGCTAAAAGCACCGTAATTGATTAAAATTAAGTATATTTACAAAGGTGAAAATAAATTCTAAATCTTAGTTTACAGTTATTTGAGACAAGAATGTTTATATTATCCCTTTCTTTTCCCTTCTCCTTTATGTTTGCGATAAGCTTACTAAAGGGGTCGTTTCTTTACTGATCCATAGCAGTACACTTCAACTAGCAGATAGTTTCTCTGCTGCATTTGTAGCAAAACAAAAGCTGCACATTTATCCGCACGAGTGGTTCTCAATGTGGCCGTCGGATGATGGCTGGCAGAATCCATTACAATGACACTTATCATCTTCATCGACACCAAAAATCCAAAGTGCCTCAATCAGCTGATCATCGGAAATATCTCCACGCTCAACCATGATGTTCATCTTACCTTCCGTGACCTCGACCGTGAGGTTTGAGTCGTGTTTGTCCAAAGCTCTGAGGCCCACGACCTGATCCATATCGAGGTCGCATAGCAGGGTCGACAGCTCGGACAGGAATTTCTGACTGACTTGGGCACTGTACTGGGGCTGTTCGGAGGGCTTGGTGAAGTCGAATTCGTAAGGCACCCACTTACCCTGGAATAGTTGGAACGACCGCGGCACAATGGAATTGCCGTGTTTGTGAGTGATAGCGTTGAGGTCATCACCCACGTCCCACGCTGCCGCGACATTTCGGCAGTCGACTAAACGTTGCGTTGGGGCAATGGGGAAATGCTTGTGCAGCAGGCCAAGGCCCAACTCTGTGTGGACCCTGTGGCGCAGGAACAGATCGCGGATAGGACCTACAACCTTAGCCATGGCATCCATCTCTTTGAACTTGTGAGCTGCATGGCCAAGGCCAGGGAGCGAATTAAATGCCTTGGGATCGTAAGGAGCACTAATATAAAGTTAAGAAATCATCTGCGAAGAGTTCCGCGGGAAACTTACTCGAGCATAGTTGGCACGAAAGCCGAGTTCTAACTTGCAACAAGTGACGCCATCACGCTCTGGCTTGAGAAGTAGATCAGTAATGACTAGGTAGTATATAGACCACGTAGTGTGATAGGGGCTCTACTGTGTGAACTAAAGGGCTTGGAACTTGGTCAAATTCAACTGAGAATTCTGTGGCGTTTTCGGATGCCGTGGTTTCTTTCCTCTTTCGAAGTTAGAGAAACTTTGGGCTATTTATACCTATACTCTTAAGTTATGCTTGGATTAGTATATGTGGGTATACGGTGATATTATTTAGTAATATGGTGACAATATACAAACCCGCTTGCTCTCCTACGCGCGTTACCGTAGAGTGCTGCCGTCCTTCCAGCTCGGCCATAAATCTTCCTCCCTACGTCTCGCCGAACCCTACAGAAAGCAGCACAGCGAAGAGGAGGTAGCGTGATGAGGCGGACCTACCTAAGAAAAAGCAGAGGATAGGTCAGTAGAATACCCAAAATATAGGTTCGATTCAAGTCTCATGAAATGGGGAAATATACATGAAAAAGACGCCATTGTTTGTGTGCATGATGTTGGGTCAAATCCTCCGTGCATAATCGAATCGAGGTTGGTGGGCACCGTTCCTTCCATCAGGACGGCGGTCATAGATCATATACGGAATCGGCCTTGGCAGATATAAGTTCAAGCACTTACCTGTCTATACTGCTCCGAACTTTGAATAAGGAACTACCTTCTCGCTCGTGGTCACGACTGGACACTAAACGGGCTGCATAATGCATCCCTGGCTTACTGAATGCGGCTCGGCTTAAACCCGATTGCTCAGTCATATATCCGGTAGATATTAGACTGGCCGATGTGCCGAATCAGGCACCGGGCGCAAATTTAGGAATGGAAAGGAACTGTCGGTCTCTGCGGATAAAGCAGAGACTTGTCCCTACGTAAGGTTGTGCCGGGGAAGGCCGGGTGTATTTCGGGAAGGCGGCGCATTGCCCACCATAGCTACCCAAACGAAAGAAAGAAAGGGTTCATCTCTCAGCTCGGGATAAGTATCAGGATAAGAAATGCCTTAGAATATGGAGTAGATATGATAGTAAGGGAGATCTAAAACTGGTAGGTTCTATAAAGTAGCAGAATGAAGCTGAAGAGAAACCTTGATATGTTCACGTTCTATGCGCTCACATTGTGTTGTTTCTAGGAAGTCGCTTGTACGGACTGGGGTGGGACCGTTCTGTAATTCATAACTAAAATCCGTTTTAGGCTCCGGCTAAAAGCGGCGTGGCTTAGGTTGCATTCCTATTCAGACACAGCTCGGGCATCTCAAGCCTCATCAATAGCCCCGCTCTTTGTGGCGCACTATTTCCTCTTCGGGAAGAATATCTAATAAAGCCACATATCTATGACATCTTCGCTCCCGAATTGTATCTGGAAGCTTGAGCCCTGTGTGAGTACCGGACCATTTACGCCGGCGCAATTCCCAGACGCGCGATTACAGCATGGACGAATCGAAATGCTTAACGCCCGAGACTAATTCTAGGATCCCTTTACAACTTTTCGATCACCATGACGGCAAAGCGAAGCGGGGGCCATCCCTGCGATGGCTGCCGTGACGTCAATTTTCTTTTACACAACCATGCACGAGAACAACCAAGCTATCAAAGACGGGCTTTACCATGCACGTAATTATTATTGGGGATTAGCGGTACCTTGTCAGATATTCCATGCTTTTTTCGCTGTTGCTTACCGTGCCGTGACCCGAATAGTAGCCCATGTCTAACACTGTAACCTCATACATACGGGGGCGTTGGCGGCTTGTAAATCGTCGTTTTTAGGAACGCTTTTTGGCGGGATGATCTCATTGGGTCTCGCCTGTAACTCTATGACCTAACTCTTCTGTAGTCGCTTCTCCAGTGGCCAGGGGCGAGATTCCTTGGCTAAGAGATCATAGTTCGCCATGCGTGTATGTGACTTGGCTCGTATATAATCGTCGTAACTCCCCCTTCAGTTGTAACTAGGTTCAGAACTCAATATCGAAAACAACACCACATTATCCAAACAGCAGCAGCAACAGACTCTAATCTACGAAGCTACTACTACCACTCTACACTATACAAACAGTCTTACAAAGAATATCTATCCTATCAACCTAACCACACCGCCAACATGGGTGCCGTAGTATCATGCGTAAGTACCTACCTAACCACTACGTCCTACCTCTCCACCACCACAATCATCACCCTTATACCCCAATATAAGGTAAGCTAACAACCAGCCAGATCGAGTCCATCTTCCGCACGATCGGCAACGTCATCATGGCCATCGTGACGGGCATCGGCAGCATCCTGACGGCCATCATCAACGGCATCGTCGCCTTCTTCGGCATCATCGTGTCGTTCCTGACGTGCGGCTACTGCGGCGGCCGGCGCCGCGGCACGACGATGGGCACCGGGACGACGGGGACCCGGCGCGGATGGGGAAGACGTCGCCACCACGCTACCACCACGAGTACCATCTAGTAGGCGGGGCCGTCTAATTGATTCGTCAGGAGATGATGGGGAGAAGAACGTTAAGTACGGATGAAGGAATGATGAATAGTGGTGGGACGATACGTGGAGTGGAGCGAAGAGTTGGTTACGAAGATGCATGCGATGATGGGGCTTTCGAGAGTCGCCAGGACGAATGTTACGATACCCCCCCTTTTTTTCTTGAGTACTTGATGCATTTGCTTTGCAAGACACGAGACGACGCGATGGACATGTCATGGAACTCTTATAGATAGAGGGATAATATCAAGTTATTCCAAACATTATCTGACGCAATGATTTCAGTGTTTATGTGACTTTATAGGCCTTGACAAGTAGATATGCAAGATTAATGGTATCTATTCGCAGCTCAATCATCTATATCAATCAGATTACGATTAAAGAACCCGTAAACCTGTCTCGCCGCCTCTCTTCCAATATGCGGCTCTAATTCCTCCTTGCTCATATTCGCTACCTCGCGGATATTCTCCGTTTCCAGAGTCAGGTTCTTGATATTCTTCGGAGTGATGCCCGGAACAACACTCAGCATATCATGAGGTTCAAGATTGAACGCCTGGTCCTCGGCCTTCATATCCTTGTCCAGACCTGCCCGGACAGCGGCTACGGGATCGGGCTCGTCTTGCTGCGTCTTCAGTGCCTCGAAAATCTCAGCCGTCTGGTATGGACTACTGCTCCAGATAATCCTCAGCTTAGGGAACGCGAGCGTAAGTAGCACGATCTTGGACTGTAGGTCCGACGGCACCTCGTTAGGGTTAACCGACTTGAGGTTGCCTGACAAGTCTGCAAACGGCTCCAGTGTAAACGACTTATTCTGGTCGAACTCGATGAGTAGCATCGGATTCTTGTAATGTTGAAACATTGTCTCCGCCTGAGTGAAGAGCCGACCATCCTTGAATGAGCCGATTAGATCACTGATGGACTTACGTTCGACACAGATGGTAGGTGACAAGATATAATCTCCCACCGTCAACATGCATGGAACGATGATCATGTTCCGCCCGTGTAATAAAGATGGGAGCGATGAGCGGAATTCTCGAACATCCACAACGACCCTAGGAGGTTGTGCTGTAGCTGCCAGTCGACCACCGCCAGCTATTCGAGTGTTTACTGTCCTCAAGAATGCTTCTTGGGGATCCTCGACACCGTGAGAATCGACGGTCATGACGACGGACATGCTCGCACGCTCCTTAATGAGCTTAGTGAACGAATCCTTCTCTCGACGGACGGTTGCCAGGTAACGCTGTTCCTCAACAGACCCGCCATAGAACATGAAATATACCCGGACGTTTCTATCGTTATGCGATGACCGATAGACTTCGATCCGCCGTATAAATGCAGCATCTGGTTCATACATGATGATGTACCGGGGTTTGACCTCTTCCAGAACGTGCTCATCCTGGTCGCCGTCGTATGCATGTACCACGATTAGATCTTGCATCTCATATAGCTCAAAGTAATCATCCATATCCTCGAGCGGATCAGCTATGATATCCGCTTTCTGATTAGCCTCTTCTTCTGTGATTTGCACTTCGTCCATGAGTTCGGCGACTTCATTAGGCTTTTCAAAGTATTGGGCTACACTGCCATTAGCAGTCCTGCCCGGTGCTGCACCCGTAGCGCCGCCTCCACGTACTCGTCGCCTCTTGTTTGCTGGTGCTCTCCCCTTGTATCCACCCTGAGCTATCCGTGGGTCAACCGCGCCCTCAAGAGCTTTCTGGTTCTCAGTCAATAGCGCATTGCTGACCTGGGCAAACTCTTTCTTCCAGTTGAGGTAATTTCGAAGTTTCCTCCTCATCATAAACGCGCCAGACGGCTTATGCTCTTCCTTATTTTGTTTCGCGTCATTGTCAGTCTTCGGTTCAACATGCATTGTCTGCAGATAATCTCGAAGCTGGCGAGTTGTCGCAGTATCCGAACACATGATAAGGATGGTTCCATTAGAATCATCTCTCATCGGAGGATCGAAATATAGGTCTCTGTCAATCTCCTCTAGGATTTCTGCGAGAAGAGCCCACTTTGGCTGCTCCTCTAGCACTGGCCGGAGAGATTCAATCGAAGATTTCGCATTAGCTTTCGCATTGCTAGCGTATACCCTCTGCTTGGCAGTTTCAAAAATAGTATGCGCCGCGTCGAGGAACAACCACGGGGATTGGGATTGCCTCGTCGATCCTGGCTGTGGAGAATGCGCAGCATGAATAGTATCTAGATGCTGTAAGAAAGACACGCAGTCTAGAGCTAGAACTGAATGCAGTAGGCCGCGGAGGACTGTCAAGTCACTGACAATCTGCTTCGTCTTCCAGCTGACTCTATGCCAGTTCGGATCCAGTTGCCGCCGAACCATGACGTCAAAATTCTTCAGCAACGCGCTATCAAGATTCCAATCGTCCATCTCTAATCCTGTATTCCCTTTCTTCAATTCGTGGATACTGACTTCGACGCATTCCATGATAGCCGTTTGAATATCTCTCATGGCGTCTGTCATGGGGACTTCTAGTTCGATAACCTCGGCTTTCTTTTTACCTTCCAAAGAGCTAGCAACGGTCACATGAAATCGAGGCCATAGAGATGCCTTCCGAAGAAACAAGTTTCTCATTATTGTCGCTAATGGAGAAAAGCCGACGGTGAAGGGATCTGGGTTATCAGAAAACGCCTTCAGAAACCCATTTTTGTTCTTTTGGCGATATACTCGAAGGATGAAAGCCTCGAGGGAGGTTGCTATCACTTTGTCCGCGTGTAAAACAATCAGGCCGGTGATAGTCTCTGGATCGAGAAGGCTCGTCAACAGATCGACGACCAAGATTCGAGAAGTGATACTGTATATTCCGCCTCTCGCGTACATCTTTTCTCTGGCGGCAACACTGGTAAAGTCTGTGTTTACTATCGTCAGGCCTCTTGCCTTTGGAGCCCCGCTGATGGCGGAAGACTCAGCAAGAGCCTCTCCAATCCAGACATTTTCCCTGTCCTCGGCGCCTACGACTATTATCAAGTTATTTCCGGCGGCATCGTAGCTGTGTAGCAGGTTGGTAACGAGGCGCATAAGCCCGAGGCCTTTCGCAATAACGACGAGTTCATCTTCGGCGCGGAGTTCTTGGAATAGGTGCTGTTGATATTCCTGGGTGGGACAAAGTTAGACAAGTGATAACATATCATTACGGAGTCTAGAAAGTCATACGAGAGGTAGTGAGAGCTTCACTGGTTGGGGAGCATTGTTCGCAGACATGCGGGGCACGTCTTTGCTGAGGGAGAGCGCGACAAAAGGGTTTCAAGGGTCCTCGTGCATATTCGCTTAGAGTATCATCCTATTAGTTGCGATGATGTGGTACTGTACAAGGTGCGAGGTACGTAAGTGTCTACGTGTTGTTGTAAAGGGCTAGGTTCAAATGTTGGCCGAATAGGCAGCACTGGAACTGGGTTCGAGCTAATGATTTAAGGTATGCGGCATGCAGTCGCGCCTGCAAATCCGGGGACTGCGAATCACCTGCCGCCACTCTGACGCCGGGTCACGGGCAATTGCGGATCCTCGAGTCTAGAAGGTCTAGATACGTCATCAGCCATCGAAAGACGGTTACACCACCGCGAATCTGGGAATGCAATGGTCGTATAAAAACGGTCCTTGGACATCAAGAAAGTCTCTTTTTATTCTAGACTTTTAATCTGCAAGACCTCAAGATACAACATATCTATTCATCATCAATAGCATAGTCCCCCATATCAAACCATCAAAATGCCCGACACTACATACCCCGCTGCCCAGGTACGACATGACTTACACAAACCCATTAGGCATATTGAATAAATTGAGACTTGAGGCTGATCAGAGTATTACTAGCAGACCGGCAAGATTGATGCCGACTCTCAGCCAAACCCCGCCAGCGAGGCAGCTCAGCCTCAAGGAGCGAAGCTCTTCGCACGCGCAGCTCAGGCTCACCCCGGCCCAGCTATTCCTCAGAGCATGCCAGAGCAAGAGGGAACTAAGGAGGAGCGCCAGGCGAAAGCTAAGGAGTTGAACAAATAAATCTTCCCAATGTACACTGTATGACGATGTTGGGTTCGGGTGCTACGACTTACAATGATTGTACGACATAGGATGATATGATCCTGAAACAAGCACTGACGTCTCGAGACTGATCGAGGAATACACCTCACGTAATGACTAGGAATGACAAATATGAATAAAGAAAAGATTGTTACTTGCTACTTTTGTTTTCCATTGCATCCAGTGATTTGCGATTTAGATGGGATCCAGTCTTCTACCAGGCAGCCTTGCTCATCATGAGCTATTTGGAATACGTACGTAGTAGTGCTTGTTGAATGTCCTAGGTAGGATGACGTACGCTGTAGTTTGCGGTGGCGTAAACGCGCGTTAATATTATTATAGGAGGTAGAGTTCCAAAACGCTTCAGAAGCAGTAGACGACGTCCTATTATCTAACCCATATACTCAGGTAGACAGGAAGAAATGGGGTAATCATGCTATTAGCTTTCCACGACTCACCGCGTCTTAAAACTCGACTGACCGCTTCCTTGAGAAATTGTCTTCAATTAAATTGAGATTAGCACCTCTTTAACGTTTTGGCGGGGCATCCCGAGGGTTAGGAAGAGTGGAGTTACCCAAGGCGACGTGGGTGTACCATCCCTATTTGGATAGGGCAGAAGGTACATGGGAGCTGGGTGGCGGTGCATGGTGTGGCTGTTTCATTTTCGATTGTCTTCGAACAGTTCCATTGGTCGGGTTGGGGGGTTCCTTGTTCCTGTCAGCGATTCAGGGCCAAGGCTTGATGATGTCGGGCGGCTTTCTCTGCGTATCGAAAAGATACATCCTTCATAGTCACGAAACACACTTCCGAAATTACTACGACGGCAAAGAAACAATGTTCCTGACAAAATAAATGAATTGAGCAACTCTTTTTATTCTCTATTTCTCCGCTTGGCCACTCGTCCGGCTACGTATTACTACACCCGAAATTTCCTCTAAGCAGGATCAGTAGATCTGCGTCTTGGATTTTGGTTGCCTCCCAATCACCTCTTTCGACGTACCAACCAACCATCCACTCGCTATTTGGCACCGGTAACCTGCGTAACCGCCAATCGACCGCACCTCTACACTTACTAACGTGTAATACTGCGAACAGACCGCGTACGCTACGGCAGGCATCCTCCACGGCGTAACCAGGCACCATCGAATCACTTGTTACAGCTACTGTCGATTGCATCAATTCAATGATCACTTAGTAGTGCCTAGGTAATTTACGCTAGGTTGGAGATAGCGACCGACTTGCCATACTCCCCCCTCTCTTCTCTCCCAATACATCACACGACCTCACCACAACTGCCACCATGCCGTCCATCCTCAGCGAAGAGGATAAGGAAACCGTTAGGCGGGTAGTGCCTAAGCACACAAATAAAATACACGCCGTAGCTGTTGCGAGATTATACGTCGCATACCCGAATCCTTCAAAATGGACGTACACCGGTCTACAAGGTGCTGTTGTGCTTTCCAACGACCTGGTAGGGAATACATATTGGTTAAAGCTAGTGGATGTATCTGTGAGTTATGCCGCCAAAACGATAAGCCCCGTCTATGCCTGTTTCTAACGACTCGTAGCCTGCTGGTCGGGGCGTAATATGGGATCAGGAAATATTTGACACCTGGTCTTATAACCAGGACCGAACCTTCTTCCATACTTTCGAGCTCGAGGACTGCTTAGCCGGCCTATCTTTCGTCGATGAAAAGGAGGCCAAGCAATTCAAGAAGAAGATGGACGAGAGGGAAAAGAATGCGTCGAAGGCCACAAAAAATACTCCTTTCGGTGGAGCGTCGCAACAACATCAACATAAGACTGGGTTCTTTGGAAGCATCTTTGGAGGACATAGACACTCCTCGGCTCCCACGCCTCCCGAATCGCCTCGTAATAGCGTTCCCCCTCCTCATCCGCACGAGAGAACATCCTCAGGAAATACAAATGGTTTTCACAAGCCGCCGTCTAGATTCGCCAAGCTAGAGGCATACGATCCGAACTGGCGAGAGAACTTTGGAAATTTCCTCTCGGAACAAGGGCTTACGGACGAATTTATTAGGGAGAACCAAGACTTTATTGTTGAATTCTTGAAGGAACAAGGCGGTGGAATTACTAATGGAGCTGGCGCGCCGGCGCCGGCACCACCACCTCCGCCACCGCCCCCGTCAGCTAGCACTGCATCGCTCAACGGGGGTAGTCATCACGGGCATGGTCACGGCCGGGCCCCCCCTCCTCCACCGCCCCCTCCCGCTGGAAATCCCCGTTCAACATCAGAAAGCTTAACGTCATCAGGTTCCCGCCGCGGTGCTCCTCCACCTCCTCCCGCACCTCGCAGGTCCGGTAAAATGGAAATTGTACATAGAGAGCCAACACCGCCGGAAGAGCCACCCCGGCCGCGCTTCCACGCTCCTCCTCCCTTACCAGATGCTGGCAAGTTTGCACACTCAGAGCCTGCACACCGAGCTCCACCTGGACCGGCGCCTCCCCCTAGACCCCCCAAGACGCCGATCGAGGACCATGAGGAGAAGCCAACGGGACATAAGTTTGGTGTTCCTCCTGCTTTTACAGGCCAAAGGGCAAACAACGCACCTCCCCCGACACCGGCTAGGGGTCCGGTGCCTCCGCCGCCACCAAGGGAGCAACACCAGGCAACACCACCACCACCCCCTCCAAGTCTGCCACCCAAGTTGCCTGGTTCGAGCGTACCGGCACCGCCGCCGCCACCTCCACCTCCCGCTGCGTCTCGGCCTACTCCCCCGGCTCCTACACCTCCCGCACCTCCTGCGCGAGGCACCCCCGCGCCACCGCTTCCACCACCGAGTGCGCCGGCTCCACCTCCGTTACCTCAAGCATCAGCGCCGCCGCCGCCTCCGCCGCTCCCAGGAGCTGGTGCACCTCCACCACCACCCCCTCCTCCGCCCCCTCCCGGAGGTGCAGGGATCCCGCCTCCCCCGCCGCCTCCTCCACCAGGCGCCGGTATACCAGCAGCACCTCCCCCACCCCCTCCGAATCGCGACTCGGGCTATTCATCCGGTGTGCCAGCTCCAGCCATCCCCTCAGCCGACTCTGGGCGCGCTGCTATGCTGGACAGCATTCAGAAGGCTGGTGGAATCGGTGCGCTCAAGAAGGTGGATAGGAGTCAGATCAGAGACAGGAGCGCAGCTACTGTCGGCGGAGGATCGGATACGGGGCCGCATGGTAGTGGATTGCCTCCCGCAGGTATTGCTCCCGGAGGAGGAGGCGGCGGCATGGCCGATGCACTTGCTGCGGCGCTGCAGAAGCGGAAGGAGAGAGTTCGTGATAGTGGTAAGTTTCCATTTGTCCTGGTACATAGGCAAGAATTCTTGATACGAGTTTGGTGCTAACACTACGGCAGATGATGAGAAGAGTGATGATGAGTGGTAGAGCCACACTTGCAAGCATCGTGAAGAGGAAAGGAGTTGAAATGGTTAGATGCTGGAGGATACGTTAGCACGTCTAAAATAGACTTCGCGGTCTATGGATGAGGAATACGTTGTGGACGATTACTTGATCAAAGCACGAGTCAAAGTCAGGTTAAGTCAAGTCAACAGATGAAGATGAAGATGAGGACGAGGATGAGGATCCAGTTCGCGGCGGAACTTCATCATACGGTATCTATCTCAAACGGGTGTAGAGGCTCTGAGACTCTGCCAAAGAACCCATTATGTCAAGCACAAGCAAAAGCAAAGCCTTGAAAGCAAGCAAGCAATCAAGCAAAGATTTATACATATATGTACCATTACGTCAAAAACGCAAACCGGTTGGGGCGGCACCTCTGCTAGATTACCGTCTCAGGACCGACTGTTGCGTCTAGTTAAAGCAAGGCTGGTCTTACCCATATTCATCCAACAACCAACAGTCAAGGGAGAAGACTACCTAGATAAGAAAGGGGATGTGTGCGTAAGACGGGGATGGAAATGGAAATAGGGCCAGTCGCTCATATTATCCGAAGAGGAATGCCCGATCGCCAGAATGAGGATATAGAGAATTGGGGCCCAAGTACTCCGGATGAGCTAGACGAGTCAAGTCCGACCATTAACTAGGGTGGCGTGGTAGCGATTGTTGACAGAGGCTTAAAGTTGAAGTAGTTTTGGTATAGACGAGTTAGAGAATTGGCAATTAAATCATATCATATCAAACTAAATCTGTCTAGATTTACGGAGATGTTGATTAGATTAAGTGTAAAAAGTCAAGCAAGTCACGGACGAGGCTTAAATGCATTCATATATGCTGAGAAAAGAGGCATGTGTATTGAAAGCCAGCAGCAGCAGCCACAGACCGGTTCTACCTACGAATGGGCAAAGCCGTCATATGCTCGTGATGGAGTCAGTCATTACATTAGTATCATGTCCACGCCATCGTCTTTCCCCAGAAGCAAAAAGGTCTTTTTCTTTTCCTCCGTCGTCATTCCATTTGCCATGGGCCAAAACCAATGAGAACCGAAATACGCAGAGCAGAAGCGAAGCGAAAATCGAAAATCATTCCGTCAATCTAACTAACTACGAAGCCGCCAGACGGCAAGGGCTACGACGTCTCTCCCACCGTATGCCCTGCCGTCTGCTTGCCGTGTCGCATCGCCCAACTGTCGTGGAACCGGGATATCAGAGGGAGGGGGGACATGAAAACTGAGATCTGGGTTTGAGAGAGAAGACAGGTTTTTTCCCTGGTCGTGAGGGTATCACAAGAGGAAATTTGAGGGTGCAATAGAGCCAGATGACCAGGTGGGCGAAGCTCCCCACATCGTGTGGACCAAGAAAGGTTTAAATATCGTCGATATCGACCTCCTTGCCGCCAGCGCCGGCGGCGGCGTCGTCAGACTCGGAGTCACGGTCCTCGTCGAACTCGAAGCCGCACTCGCCCTCGTCGCCGGGGCCGTAGGTGTCGGTCTCGTTGATCTTGGCGCTCTCGGGCAGCTCGCCGTAGGCCTTGAGGGAGCGCGCCTCGTCCGCGCTGTACTTGAGGATCACGTCGCCCTTCTCGTCCTGGTAGTCCCGCAGCGACAGCAGGATGATGTCGCCATTGTTGATCCACACCTTCTTCCGCAGCTTGCCGCGGATGTGGGCCAGTCGCTTCGCGCCGTCGAAGCACTGCGCTTCCAGACGTCCGTTGCCGAGCATCTTGACTACTTGAGCGTATTCTATTGAGGTATGTGTTAGCTTGTTTATTGTTTTCTTTCTTCTACGGGTGTAGATTTGAGTGAGGGTAGTCGTGACGTACCTTGTCCATCTTCCTTGAAGGTCAATTCGCGCTTCTCATTGTCGTTCTCGTTCTTTCCACGACGACGGTTCTTACCACCCTATTGAAGATGGATTAGCTTATGGCCCAGTATTCATGATATTCGTGATGCGCGACGGTATGACAAAGAGTGCAAGCGAAGTGGTCATCGGCTCGCCAAATGGCCTGATTTGCTGTACTTCTGCAGTCGGTACAATATACATCGCAACCCCACAAAAGCCTTTTGATAGTGCCCAGTCGGATACTAATATCCTTCGGGGTCGCCTTCTTTCCACAGGGCCGAAGTGCGCGAGCCGATCACACAGGAAGGAGGGAAAAAGAGAGAAATTCGGAGTTGTGGCGGGGTTAACGTCAGAAGAACTGCACATACCTTTCCCTTGTTCTTGGGCATGTTGGCGGAAAACTAAACTCTTCTCTTGTGGTGTTGATGTGGTGGGTTAGATGGAATTAGTTTAGGGTCGGCAACTGAAGCCGCTAAGGTGTTTAGAGAGTTTTGGTGGTTTGTTGACTGTTGTGTCGACGATGTTGTCAGGGAGTAGGAAAATGCGTGGTGACGAGGGGCACTTAAATATCAGGCCGGGAAATCCACCAGAGTGAGTAATGGCGGGGGCGGCTTCTGTGGCTGTTCAGTGCTGTCGGAGACGGCTTAGTGGCGTGTATAGCGGGGCAGACCACTGTTTTAAACGCTAGCTTAGGAATGATGACTGTCCACCTGTTTCATTGGTTGGCCGGGTATGTCCTAGACATGTACTCATTCAGCTAAGATACTCTTGTTCCCATATAAATCACTTCTAAATAAAAAGTATCCTTTCTTAGACACTACTTTTCACGCTTGCCTCTAGTCTGGAAAATTTACAAGGCTGAGCTGCAAAGCTTGCGAGACTCATCTATATGACTCTTCAGATCAGCGTACATGCATCCAGCTGCCACCTTTTTCCGTCTGAGCGGATCGAAATATGAGTTATCTGACAACTCATCGTGAGACGGGGACCGGCCTAGGTAGACGATGACCAGCTTGATCTTCGGTCGGCCCCTCGGAGCACCCCGATTTGCATGTCACCTCCATACCTTTCAACGATGTATCGACACCGAGCGCAGGTCAAGAAACAAACCTGAACCTCGTCCTGAACCTCGTCCGAAACCCGCACGCTACAATGGCCCCGGTGAATTCGACGAACATAACATTCAACCGGGTGAACATGTCCATTCGGTCTGCAGGAAGCATGACATTTCATTCCCTACTGTCTTACGCGCACTCAAGGGGGTGAAGTTAAAGAGCAATCCGTGCAAGCTGGCTGTGGTCGTTTCCGAACGCCACTGTTTCGAGAATAGTTCGATGAAGTATCTCGACATCCACGAGCACCCTTTTGCTAAATCGGTCCTGAAAATGTATATCGAAAGGACGAAGAAGCCTCTTTGGTATTCGTTCCGTTCCTTTCCCGTGGCCTTACCTTTTCCATGCAAGGAAGCAGCTAGAAGGATTCGACACGCGTTTTGTGATGCCTTGACCGCTTTTGGCTACGATCGGGAGGGCAGAAGAATCACAACCGATCCCTCTAGTATCATTGCGGACTTGTACGGGACGGTGAGAATCTCTTGCGCAGATCCGAAAGCTGCCTGCAATATCAAGTTCGCAGAACTCTCAGAGCAAATCATGCGAATAATGTCCGGGATTGAACTGGCGCTCGCGAGGGACAAGAGTGGCAGGCATATCAGCGCGCCAGAGAAGCCGCCGCAGCAGACCAACAATAGATCACAGCAGACCAGCAATAGATCACAGCAGACCAGCAATAGATCACAGTCGCAGTCGAGACCAGCTTCATATTCATCGCAGTCGAGACCAGCTTCATATTCACCGCAGTCGAGACCAGCTTCATATTCATCCGATTGGAAGAGGACTGGGGTGCGATTTATTACGAGAGCTAAATGATCAGTGTACCATACGATTATATTGACCTTGTATATATATTCGATACACAGCACCTGCATAGGCTATCATGAGGATGCGGGTAGAAACGTCATGGGCATAGATGCATTATACGGAGGTCTAGAATCAATGATACCAATGTACATGTTTAATCTATGAAATGCGACACAACATGCAATTGCAATGGCACTTCCAGATGCAGTTACCTTCAATGTTGCCATTGATATTATTATGAAATCAATCACATGTTCTTATACAATACACGTACCCAATGATTTGTTCAAAGTTGTATAGAGAGTCCCGGGCTTGCGGGGTGTGTCGAAGCTTCTACATGTGATAACACGTGGGATAATTTCCTGAGACGCGAATCGCAGCCCCAAATTTATTCAAGGACCAGGTACAGAAGTACAGTACAGATCCAACCACATGTAATATCAACCACCAGCAACTTCACCACCAACAACCAGTATTCAATTCAACTAGGATTCCAGCGCCCCTATTGACGATGCTGGTCTCTCTCACCGTCGGCAAAGTCGATGCCGGCGTCACTGTGCTATTGACCCCAGATAAACGCCTGGTATGTCGCTGTTCCAGCTCCCAGCCCCCAGCTCCTTTCCTCAAGTGCATCAAGCTGTCGCAATCTATCGCACAAGCTCAGGCTTCATCCAGCACCTCCCAATTAGCTCCTACTTCACAGCGACAAGTCTAATGAGAAGACCAGATTGAATTTCCCTCGATCCTCCTGCCCCCGAACATCGTCTCGGGCTCTATAGTCGACATCACCGTCTCCCGCAACCACGACGCCGAAGCCAAGGCAGAGGCCAAATTCGCAGCTCTCCAAGACCAGATCTTCGCTTCCTTCGGCGCCTCCCAGCCTAGCACCCCCGTTCTCCGCTGCCGCAATGCCACTCAGACCTCCGTAGTCCTCGAGTGGGACCCCATCGAGCTAGCCACCGCCGACCTTATCTCGCTATCGCTCTACCGCAACGGCCAGAAGGCCGGCAACATCCCCCGGCCTATGCACATGCACAGCACCAAGATCAGCGGTCTGGCCGTCGACACCGAGTACACGTTCCACCTCGTCCTGCGCACGACCGCCGGCACATTCGCCAGCAAACAGGTCGTCGTCCGCACCCACAAGATGACCGACCTGAGCGGCATCACCATCACGACGGGCATCCTACCCCCACAGACGCGCGAGGAGCTGGCCAAGGCCGTCGAGCGCATCGGCGCCAAGATCGTGGATGGCGTGCGCATCGACACCACGCACTTCGTTACCACCGAGGGCCGCGGCGTGCCGTGGGAGAAGGCCGTCGAGATGAACATCCCCGTCGTGCGGCCCGAATGGGTGGAAGCGTGTGAGAAGACCGGCCGCATCCTCGGCGTCACCAAGTACTACCTCGATGCCGTGAGGCCCGGTGTCCCCGTTGGCGAGGAGACGCAGAGAACGGTGACGTCGCCGCCTCCAGCGCCCGCACAGCAGACGCAGAAGGATCTTCCGCAGACGCCGGCACAGGCTGGGGAAAGCAAGGAAGCGGAGGCGAAGAAGGAAGACGAGAAGGATAAGGAGGAGGGTAGTAGTGATGATGACGATGAGGACGAAGAGGATGCTGGAGACGAGGAGAAGGCAAAGGCTACAGATGAGCAGAAAGTCAGGCTCGAGGATAAGGATACCCAGAAAGTCGCGCTGCGACCAGGGGGCCAAGCATCCGAGCAAGAAAAATCCTCAACTGAAGAAGCGGATAAAGGAGAGGACTCAGACGATAAGGCGCCCGAGCCTTCTCCAGGGGACGGGGCGTCTTTCCAGGATGTAGCGCTGTAGGCGAGTTGACGGCTTGTAGAATCCATTAGCATGGAGTTGTCAGAGGTTTCGAAAAGAAAAGAGAATACCCGGCCAGGTAACGAAGTGGCGTGTTAAGCTTTTACTGCTGAGAAGTAATAATATACCTGTGTATGAATAGTAGGAACGTGGGTGGTGTTGTAGTTGCTGTTGTTGTGCCATTTTAAACTCGCGGGCATTGTTCAGCTCTGGTTACGAATGGCTTTAAAGGTGTCCCATCTAGATTTGGTTTGCTCGTTTTCTATGGAGTGGTTAGGGATCTCCCTATCCTACCCTAATATCTACTAGACAACCTAGATCTTGTACCTTAAAAAGGTCTCTACTTGCTCCAAGAAAGCTCTTTAAGCCTACCTGTAAACCGTGAGATTTGCGGCAAGTTGAACACGGCAACCCGCAGCGTAGGTAGATTTCCATCCGCCCTCGTGATTAGTATTATATTAGGTAGCTATCCAGCCTAGCTTAAGTTAAGGCAGAACCTCCTCCCCCTTCCAATCCCAGCACCGTCCCCTATCCGCAATCTTCCTCGTCCTAACCACCTCCACCATGCGCTCAGCAGCGTACTCAGGACTGAATAGCTGATCCTCCTTCACCCGGTCCCAGAACTCCCGGCTCAGACCCGTGCGCACAGTGCCCGGGTGATACGCTATAGCGAGCGCCTTGTCCGCCGACCTAGTTCGTAGATCTAGATCGAACGTCTTGGTCACGCTGTTCACGGCTGCTTTGGACGCCCGGTACGTGTACCACCCGCCGAGCCGGTTATCCGTTGTAGAGCCTACGCGGGCGGAAGCCGTGAGCCAGGTTGCGTGGGTTTCACGCGATTTTCCTCCTTCTCCTCCTCCGCCCCTCCCACTCCGACTCCCACTCCCAGCCTCGTCGTCGGAAGACGAGAAAAGAGGCTCGGGGGAAAGAGCGGTGCCCCTCCGCGGCAGGAAGTCGCTGAAATGCTTCATCAGCATGAGCGGGCCCAGGACGTTGACCTGCAGCGTGCGCAGCGCGTCTTCGTAGTTGATAGCGCGGGGGCTCTTTTCGGGGTGTAGGATCCCCGGGAGCGCGAAGGCCATGTGCAGATAGTACTTTTCCGGCGGGAATAGCTTAAGTGCTTCCGCGGACGCAGATCGCAGTGTAGACTCGTCCGTCACGTCTACTTGGGTCATGTGCAGTCTCCGTGATACCTCAGCCTTCGATAAACGGGGTAGCGAAGAGGAGGGTTCGGAAGACGGGGGAGAGGAGGAGACGAGGGACGAGAGGATTGACGCCCGCACGCCAGGGAGATCGGACCGAGCCGTTGCCAGCACGGACGCAGTTGTCGTCCGTAGCAAGTGGCGGGTTAGGGCATGGCCTATCCCCCGGCTCGCCGGTGAGACCAAGATCCATGGTTTAGACATTTAGTTCACCATTTGGTCGCATTGCCGGTGTTCCGTCTCAGGGGGTGAGAGACTAGGTACAACCCCTAGACCGCGGATCAAGGGGCGTCGCACTTACGTACCTGTACACAGGTTAGAGACTAAGTTAACGTGATAGCCTATAGTAGTAAAGGGGTGCGTTCGGACTATCTCATGTCGTTGGATGGAGAAATAAGTGGTGGTATAAATTGATCGGTTTTCTATTTTTCTTTCTTTCGGGGAGTAAAGTTAGGCTGGGCTACACGTGGCCCGGATCATGCCCGGGGTCGATGGCTGTCGATGATTCATCACAACCAACTTAAAAAGGATTTACTCAATGCCGGCAGAAGCAATCGATTTGGGTATCAAGGGATGGTGTCATTGGTTTGTCTTGGAATATAAATCATCAAAAAGCAACCCCGTAATCTGGTTAACCTGGCTCGTCTCCTTAGATTCGCGAAGGATGAGTTGAGCTGCCGCTCACTGATCTGACTCCAAAGATGGACGCAGAATATCAGAGTTCCTCGTTTCTGATATTGAAACAGTTCGTATGGAATTTCACTTGGCTATGGTGCCTACATAGGGACCAGGCCAAAGGTCACCACCCCGGTACTATGTCTCAGCGACCATAGGGCCGGGTTTTGTCTCAGGCTCACGTTGAGCAGGGAGCCATCGGCACGGGAAGGGCACCCATTCGCATTCTGCATTGATATCACTTTCTACCATTGCTATGGAGGCGGGGATTAACATGTTCTTCTAGAATTCTTGGGTGGAATTCTTGTAGCAGCGTCCATGAGATCGGCAAGGACACTCGCCCTACTGTATCCACATGCTTCGATGAGAGCATGTCTCCGGGCCTTCGAGATGGCCACAAGAAGCTATCATCACCACTGGTAGCGGATTCGCTATGAGGGCAGTATTTGCTGAGTTAGGACAAATATCATTGAGCATGAAGATAGACGGGCAGGCCAAAAGTGACCTGGCTCTTGGTGAAATATTCGAGATGTAAACACATCTATACGGCGGGTTGGTGGCGTGTGGATGGAATGATTTGGATTCGGATTTCTAAGACAAACAGTTCCATTTTTGCGCGCCATATCGCGCACCCCCTAACAGGAATTAGATGGCGAGGTTTTTGAGGAAGGAAACTGGGACTTTTGTAAAGATCTGATGTTATGGACTGGGGATATACCGCCGAAGGGCCAACGTCGAACGTGAACGTGAGACTGCCACCCAATATGTGAATATGCTCTTCTATGGCCTTAAAAGAGCAGAGTATATGTATCTAAAGAATAGTATACGCTAAAGCAATGATCGTGCGCCGCTTCTTTTTTCTCTACCCCGGCTTAAATTGAACTTTATATCAACGCTTTCCACCACTCGACATGACAATGACTCGTAACCAAACATCTTGACTAGAAGCTCGGCATCTCGGGTCGATCCCCACTGGCTGTTAGACTATTATACATGCCAGGAGAAAGCTTGTAGACCGAGGATCCATGCCGAGAATCTCAATAGCCGAAGTCGCCAGCAGTGGCTTGAATGTGATCGTCCCTAGCCCAAATAATGTCAAGGACAAAAAGCAAGTCGATACCAGGCAAACATCCGTCCGCGCGATATGCCTTACTTGCTTCTAAGACATGTCTCATGGGCATTCTAGGGCAAGTTATGTGTCTAGAATAACATGGTACGGCCTCTGCCATTGGTTGACGAGCCCAATGTTTCGTTCACCGTCCAAAGTCATATTTGGGGAGGCTTGAAGCTTGGAAACTGCACATGGCCAACCACCGTTACGACCCAGTCAGCCAGTCAGGCAGTTAGGCCAGTCCCTGAACGTTATGAGTTCAATTGTCCGGCTTATCCCGTCCTGGTTAGTCAGTATTCACCTAGCTGTGCCGATCCCAAGTTGGCTATCCAGACTTTGCCATTGTGCGCCATGCCTAGCTCGGATGGCTGTTGATATTGAGTTCGGAGCTAGTTTCTTAACTCTTCAACCGTTTCTCTTCAGTTCGTCATTAACTGGAGCTCTTCTCCTCTTTGTCATGCTACAAGTTTAGCTACTTCTGTCAATTTTCACTAGGCCACTGTCGTCCTCTGAGAAGAGCTGCGAAGAGATTCATACAATGTGTGAAGGATCTCATACCTTTAGCACTCTACCCCCTTATGAACAACATATATCAATCATTTTCAAGTAAATTCCTCTTATGCTGGCTTCGGGGCTTCAGGTGTAAGTATACCTGGTCCCGAAGCTCTCGGCATGTCACGAATACTCGAGGCCGGGGCTGTTGAAGTAAAGGTTGCATACCCTGTCACTATTTCGCACATGGGAGATAGTGTCGTCTGGAGAATAGAGTTTCTGCCCTTCCGCCGTCTCCGCCTAAAGATTTAATTATGGAGGGCCTCTACTTTAACTCCTTCAACCTGGGCATTCTGGTGGAAAAGGAAATCGTGGTACACATTGAAGACAAAGCCGATGGAGACTCCCTAGCATCTCGTCGGCCGTCTGTCGTGTCCGTTCCTAAGTCTGTGCCTGACCTGAGGAGGGAGACTAGGACATCTGAGCCGCTAGAAACGTCCTCGTCCTCGTCCTCGCCATCTACCAAGATGCTTCCACGTTCTGACGTCACCGGGGATCACGGAGACCTTGTCGATTTCTTCCGCAGCCCTCCCCCTCCAGGAAATTTTATGTCGATACCTGATGACATTAGCATTTCTTCGGCCGACGGAAAATGGAGTGTATTCAAAGTCTTTCGCAAAAGGCGGAAGGGCAAGAAGCGCAAGCCACCACTTATCCAGCTCCCGGACTCGGCCGTCTCCGCTAGGACAATAGACGGTCACCGATATATTGCCATATCAATACCGTCCAACTATTCTCATTCCGGCCCAGCCCCTTTAAAACACCCAGCATCCGAGCCGGTAGAAGAGGCATCTCACCAAGCAGCCGACTCAACACGCAGCGCGACATCCGATCATGGCAAGAAGGTCCAAAATCCGTCCACTGGGGACCACGAATCTCTATCCTCGGTATCTATCGCGCCAAAGAAGGGAACCCATCCAGAAGGGATTACTAGGCTAGCACCTCCTCCTAGAAGGGTCTCCTTGCTTTCAACAGTGCCATCACAGGAGGAACCGCATTCTGGGAAAGGAAAAGAACCAGATAGGCCGAGTAAATCAAAAAGCGGAATACTTCATAGAGCACCGATAAGTCCCTTAGGTTCTGTCAAGCCAACATATCCTACTGAGCGCGAAGTGAAGTCTCTTAGACGGGACCAGGAGCGACAGACTGAACTGAAGCAAATTGTATCAGAATCTAAAGAACCGAGTAAGAAGAAGGTCGCTCGAATCGTTGACATCCCAGCGACGAAGAAGAACCAACCAGTGCGAGCCAGCAATGAGCCGACTGCGAATCATAGCTCTATTCCGCCGAAGGACGCTATAAGGAATGCCGGCAAATCTGCTGAACCTGCACGCATGCTCTCCGCGAACCCAGTCATTACGCTGACAGTGCCGACCCGAACTTCAAGTAAAAGAGCTGGAGCGAACGTGGCTGGTCCTGGTGGAATTGACGATGTCATCAACACTCGACCACCGTTGGGTGAAAGAGACTTGAGTTCCAATCAAAGTGATAACGGAAATGGTGGTACAACTGGTCCACGCGGTTCTTTTGCCGAGAGTTTGGTGACAACAGAATCCTCGCCCAAGGTGCTCAAGGCGCAGACTGCTATGGCCGTCCCCATAGTAGTTCGACCACCTTCGGGGCCCGAGATTGAGTCCCCTCTTAACCTTAACTTTCCCACACCACCCTCAAGTAAAGTCCACCGCTCAGTGCAAGCAGATCTGTTAGCGCCTCCCGCACTAGCTGAGAGGACTAAAAGTCGCAAGGACCGAGTACGAGAACGGAAGCAAAGAGATATAGAGAAGTTGAAGACCAAGCTGCGTCAGGCTCAACCTCTAGACCCGCATCTGCTCAAGCCAGGGGTACCACCCGAGAATGCCTGGCCGGAGTCCCCAGTCCTCGGCCGGTTCAATCAAGAGCTGGGCTCGCCACACCCTTTGCGACCATTGTTGACGGGTAAAATGTCTGATCTCGGACCTACAAGACCGGGTCTGCACCTGAAGCCTCCCCATTTATCACTAGAGGCTGTTCACAAGAAACGCCGCGGGAGAAGCGTGAGCGCCCCGGTAATGACCAGCTCCTCATCACCATCCCCACTAGAATCGCCGTCAATGCCCTGGGAGAGCAGTACAGCCTTCTACCGTCGAATGCAGCGAGAAGCAGAGCGGAAGGAGGATGAAACAAGGAGAGCGCGATACGAAGCGGAAGCGCAAGCGCAAGCAAAGGAGGCTCAGGAGCGCCTTTCGCTCCAGAAGCTCATACGGCGGTATGAAAAGCTAAAGGAAACTCGCGCCAGAGAGATGGAGGAACGACTGCATCGGCTGGAGCGGAATGGTGACATCCTGATGCAGTCCCTCGTGCCCCTTATGGAAACTCTCAATACATTGTTGCAGGACCGACACGGTTTGCAGCGAAGCGCCTCCGCTTATCAAGCAACAACTTCGGCTCCGCGACCCCATAGACGACACCATAATTCCGCACCAGGACGGTCCCAATCTCTCAGATCCGCTCATAGTTCCGATAACCCACCCGAGGCCCTACACCTCCACCCTGAGCGGAGCGAGCGCACTTCTCGAAGAAACCGACCGCCCAGCCTCCGTCTCGCACAGCGAGGAGGAGGTCCTCAACAAGGCGAGCCAGGCTCCTCCTTGCGCCCACGACAGAGCTCACTCGAAGAAGAATTAGAGAGGGAACTGGAGCTCCGTGGCGTCCACGCAGGAAGCGAGGAGAATGTGCGCCAATTAACCCTCGAGGCCCTACAAGAATACCTGCGGTCTCAACCTCACCAAAGCACCCGGGCGCCTGGTACCTCGGGTTACACCAGCAGTAGCACGAGCGACCGCAGCATCGAGGCGAGCAGCCTCGAGATCATGGAGCCGCTCATGCGCGAGCTGCAGGAGGCGGCTAGGTTTGCAGAGCGGGCCGAGTTGCCGACGCCTCTTACCGAGAGTGAGATCTTTAATCTCTTTTGATTTTGTCTGTTGGTGGATGAGTTGATTGGTTGGCTGATACCCTCCTTTTGGATTCCCTTTGTTCTGTCTAGGTACCTACCTGGTGCCTTCTGCATATTTGCTGTTGGGCTAAGTTATAAAAGGAGCTGTGGCTATGTTGGGATTACCCGGTAGGCTACCTAGATTCACGATCTTTAGTCGTTTACTTAGATTATTGTAATATATTGCGCCTCGCGGCGTTTTCTGGGATGGAGACGTATTTGATTTGCACTGGTCAATGCTGGAACTACGTACTCGTACTACGTGTGTTCCGCTTAACGTCTTCACAAACATCTCATCACGTGTATGATATACTAGGGGATCATTGAGGATTCAACTGAAATTTAGGGTCCGTGAATTGTAGCTGTGCCCATCTGTATTTGTGGAAATATGACCTAAGGGGCAAGGTTGATGCAAAGAAGAAGCGGAATAGGGACTGGCATGACTGATTGAAAGTGAAACTAGCGTGTTGAGATCGTACATCGCCAAACTTTGGATTGGAGGTCATCTTGCCGCGCTGGCAGTAATCGGCTGAGAAAAACGAGAATTAGTCGACTCGCGATGTGGATGCTAGGTATGATGGGGCAGGGCAAAGCGAAGGGAGGAACAGGATAACAAGCTCCATGTAGTTTCTGGATTGCGAAAGAAGCTGTATCGCGACCGAGGAGGTTAGGGGGTAGGGTCCGTTGAATCGGGCACCTAGAGAGGGGTAACTGGGCTTGGGTACGCCGCCCAAAGCCATCAAAAGGGGGCCAGAGGGACGTCGCTAGGGCTGATACATTGTATACCTTGGACTGGGAATGGTGGAATAGATGGATAATTGGAAATCAAGGCATTCAGGCAGGCCGCAAAGAATAAGGGTGAAGAAGATAGGTGAAGTGGGAGGTTGTGTTCTGGAATCCCAAGCCAATGGCCTGGACGCTGTGCTCGGGATAAAGCCTTACGAATCGCCGGACGAAAAAGCACTTATCCGACTTCACGTTCAGACAACCACGGAAGATAATTATCAGGCCGTACGGTCTAGGATACTTACCTAGGCGACCCATTTTGAACCGGGTTCATCGCAATTACCTATTTAACTTCTCTCTTGAACTTCCAATTCCACTTCCTGACTTTCTGACTCCTCGACTTCTGAGATGTGTTACCAGTTCGGTCCCGTCCAGCAGCATCGTACGATACAACACGAAGCCAGTTCTACGATGGCCACCTCCATTGAACTACAACCTCTTAATCTAACACCCCTTCTATGGTTCCTATATTAGCCTACCCTACCCTACTCTGTTCCTACCCTAGGGTATCAACCGTGTGAAGTCATAGCCATCCGAGGCTGCGTGATTAAAAGGAATCTTCGCGAGGAAGTTTTTTTTTTTTGAGAGGCGCGAAAAAAAGGGTCGCAACTGAAATCTACGAATACACGAGTCGTTGAAGAAACAGGAATCCGTACGCCGTTGAATGCAGTTGGAAGACGGTAGTGCTTTTTGATTCCGCCTCGGTAATGGTGCGTTGCGGTAAAAGATCAGCGGTAAATTATCCGATACTAGCAGCAACTGAAGGTACAAAGGCCAACTGGATGTCGAGCAACATGATGAATATTAAAACACAGACATAAGCTCACCAGGGGAATTACTGAGGTCTATTAGGTTTACGGCGGATGAAAGGATCGGAAGAAGCGGGTTTCCTCTTCTGCGGTGCCGGTGGCCTGGGACCACCAGAACCAGCTGGGCCCTAATTACTAATGTTAGCTGAAAAACAGTCACGGCATAAGTATAACGTACCTTAGGGGCATTCGGGGGCCCAGGGGGAGGATTGCGGGAAGAGGATGAAGGCTTAGGTGGAATACCTAAGAGGGCCATTGCTGCGGGATCCTGTGGTTTTGGCATGTTTCGAGGTGCACTCGGAGGCGGCCTTGGTACATTGCCACTAGCAACCTGCATCGTTGTAATTTAGTTATTGTCAGATGGATAAACGTGTTCGTTACTCACTCGCTTGGCTGCTTTGCTGTCATCGGCACTGTCCCTAGGTCGCTTCTGACCTGATGTATGTATCACAGGACGTTCAGATGAACGGACGATGGTAGCAGCCTCGCCGCGTTCGTTGATTCCGCCAAACGCTGTGTTCATTGGGACCGGAGGCGCTGGACGCTCAATGACAGTGTATGTCTGTGGTAACTGAGGCGTCTGGTGTCTCTTTTTGGGCATCCGATTTGAGGGGGGCGCATCTTCCATGATAACATCCTCGCTATCATTAGCTTGAACAGACTTCTTCGGGGCTGCATTGGAGTTTTCTGTAGGCTGCGAAGGGAAAGCCTGTGGAGCGGAAGCCTGTGGAATATCGAAATTAGGAGGTGGCAATCGAGGTCCCGACTTCCTCAGCAATGAAAGGACATCTCCAGCGGTGTAGCGATCTCGAGCCTTGGCGTCTTCGATAAGCTTGTTCCAGAATTCACCTTGGACGAGAGCCCTCGAATCACCAAGAATGAATAGTGAGGACTTAGCACGAGTTAGGCCGACGTTCATACGTCGAATATCAGTCATAAAACCGATACCTCCAGTAGGGCTAGCTCGAACGCAGGAGAAGATGATGATCTCGCACTCACGACCCTGGAAAGCGTCTGTGGTATTGAACTCGATTTGCTCTTTGACCCTATCTCCGTATCGGCGGGAGAATTGGTCGCGGAGCTCGTATAACTGAGCTTTGTAGGGAGTGATTATACCAATCTTTCCCTTGAAGTCGGTTTGCGGATAATCTGTCATCAATCTGTCGTACAGTTGCATAGCAACCTTGAGTTCTTCTAAGTTGACCAATGACTGGCCTTTTCGACCCTTTTCTTGGATACCCTTCACATCGAAGAAGCGATATGGTCCCAATAGCGCACTCTGGTGCCAAGGTTGATGACGCAGTTTTCTCATGTCACCACCGTCTACGAGGCGTCGCTCATAGAATTCCTGGCTCGGGAACAAGCTGATTTCAGGATGCATACGGTATTGCGTATCAAGTAGATGAACGTCGTCGGGGTGATTACGTTGCATGCGAACGAAAAGACTCTGATCGTACCCGTAACGTGCCGCAGACTGCGACAAGACTGTCGGGGGAAGTTGCTTCGGATCTCCGACGAGAATACATTTGGAACAGCCGTATTTCAGTGGGATCAGGGCGCTGAGTTCAACACACTGGGCTGCTTCATCAATGATCACAGTCTCAAACTCGACTTGCAGATTCTTGAACATTTCATGTCCACTACCGCTAAGTGTCGCGCAGAGAACTTGAGCAGAATCGAGAATCTCCTGTTGGATTTGACGCCGTCGGATTTCGCTTTCTCTTGCAGCCGTATTTCCACTATCTTTATCGGCGTCAATCTTTGCGCCAATCTGAGCTTGGCGACGCTTCAGCTCGTCGAATTTCCGCTGCAGTTTGTTCGTCTCCGCACGGTCTCCAACTGCTCGAGCAGCTTCTAACTGCGGGCGTAATTCAGCCAATTCCGACTTTATCTGGCCAGCTTCCTTATGCATCAATTCGCGGGAGCTTGGGCCGTTGTTCTGGTTCGCAGTGCCCTCTACACGGGCCTTGACCATCTCATCCAAAGTGACATCTCTTACAGCAGCGTTTATGGCTTCACTACGACCAAGACGTAACACGTTGATCTTATGGGAAGATCCGGTCATCGACTTGACACCGTCCTTGAGTCGCAAAACTAATTCATCGACAGCAGCGTTACTTGGGGCGCAAACTAGCAGCTTCTTGGATAGCCCCTTGTTAGCTGTTGAAGCTGGCTTACCAGTTGGTTTGAAAGCAACACCGGTTGTCGTGTTGAAGCTGCCTGTTAGAAGTGCGCCGACCATTGCTACTATAGTTTTTGTCTTGCCTGTACCCGGAGGACTATGACTGATTAGCTGACTTTCCCATATCTAGCATCTTGCACGCTTACCCTTGAACTAGTGTAAATGCATCATTCTCCTTCGCATTTAGAATCGCCTTTGCCTGACCAGGATTCAATTGGTAGTTCTCCATGACCTTTTCAACGGCCTCTTCGCTGAATTTGAGCATGGGTGACGGTTTCGCCTCTAGAACTTCTGGCATCAAGTCGTAGTATTGGAGACTTTCTAGAGAAGCGTATTCACGCTCAATCGTAGTCATGTTAGTGATCTTCACGGCATAGAATTCGGCCTGGGGCATCATCGTGGCTAGGATGGGACCAGCCCGGCCGCTTAAGCGGAATTGCACTTCTAAATTGCCGTTCTTGAATTGAACACGCCAGATACGAGCAAGACAGTGCAATGCATCCGTAGCCTCCAACGGATTGGCGGCATGTGAAAATAGGATGATATCCCCTTCAGAGAGGAATCTATCCTTATTTTCATTGATAGGCAAGGCTGTACTAACTTCGACGAACTTGTCAACGTTCATCCGATTGACAACCTTGATCCCGAAGGGCTTCGATGTCGCTTCATCCTTAGCCGTGACGAATGATCTCCAGGCTTCATTGATCAGAAGCGGTAAGAAGGTCTCTTTGTACTCTCGCGGATCTCCATAGGAATCAGACACCTGAGTGCACCTTATGCCATTCGGTGGATCGTTACCCTCATGGAAGATATCCCATTCGAGAATAGCTTGATGCAGAACATCCATGGGGGGGATAAGTCGCGCTCGCATATCCTTCGCAGAGCGTTGTATCTTCATCTTCTTCACCGGAAGTCGTGCGTTGATCTTCATGGATGATCCCCCTTTAGATGTCTTCTGCCCTGTGCCGGAACGAGCCAAGAACTCAGCATCGCCATCCGAATCATCTTCATCTTCCGACGAGGAATTGACCATGATCTCGCTTTTCTCCGGAGCATGATCTTTACCATGGACGCCAGAAAGCCCCTGGAGACCGGAACCTTCGCCAGAGACGAGAGGTTTAGGGGCTCGAAGAGCCTTTGCTCTGGCAATGGCCTCAGCATCTCTCTTTCGCTTCTCCTCAGCTTCCTTTTGACGTTTCTCACGGATTGTCGCGATATTAACTACAGGCTTTTTCTCCGCTTGACGAGATCTCATCAAATCCAAGGTAGATCGGGCCTTGTCTGAAGTAGAGGTCTTAAGCAGCTCACGTAGATCATCTTTGCTTGACCTTACTGCTATCTTCTCCTTCCGCGGTCCGCTGGGTATACTTGATATCTCGTCGCCCGATTTGGACCAGGCATCGAGCTTGGTCTGCCGTTTGAGAGGCTCGGCCTTCTTGATTGCAATGATCTCGATGTCATCTTGGGTATCCTCACCCAAAGCTCGTAGCAGTTCAGCACGTTGGCTCTCATTCATGTTCGTTTGGGTGTTATACCGCCCATCCTTGTTCTTAATACAAGTGTTCTTCACAAATGCTAGAGCTTGTGCGGGGAGTTCCATGTCAAATTCCACCAGTCGCCTCAGGAGTTTGCCAAGAACTTTGACGATTACCTCGACGAGATACAGATCCTTTAGACGAAGCATCCTGCAGAGCCCGTAGGAATACTTTCTTGGGTGTTCGAGGATATCCCTCATGGCTTCCTTCTCTGGCTGTTCGCTATTCTCTACCGAAGCGGAATGTGCAGATTGGGGGCTCAATGCCGAGGCTAGAAGACCATCTTGGGCTAGAAGAGCTTCAGCAAGCTCCATAGCCTCTCGACAGAAATCCTTCATTTTACCCGTCTCAACCAGACGACTCCAGCCCTCCGTTTGGCTGAAGGCGTTATCAAGGAATATCCATTGCGTGTTCCACCAAGCACCGAGTACTTCACGCTCTTTACCATCTAAATCCTTCGACCGCAGTATGCCAGACGTCGGATCGCAGAGACTACCGAGAATATCTCTAGAATACCGGATAATATTGAACTGCGGTGACCAAAGTGACATCTTCTCGTTGATTTCGGTGACGACCGCCGTATAGGAAGACAAGGCTTGAACGAAGTAGCCTTCGAGTAATTTGAGTACGGCATCTGTTCTCCCTATCTCGCCCGTGAGCGTCCTAATAAAAGAAGCACCAGCTTGATTTATATCTTCTTCGCCGTGGATAAGAGAGCCAACAATGGGTAAGACAGTAGAGGAGTCTACGCAGAGCTGTTGCAGCGCACGTTCGCTGAAGTCGCCTAATCTTTCAAGCATTCGCCCTACGACCTCGGCTGTCTTCTTGAACTCATTATTAAACTCTCTCTTCGTCGGGGATAAAGGTTGTCTCTTTATCGGTAGGAAGACCTCCACAGCAATTAGAGGACCTGTGGCGACCAGCATCGCCTTGGCAAGTTCGTCCGCACCGGGTTGAAGAAGCTCCAGGAAGGCTTCCCAAAGGCCCGAGGAGTTCCGTTTAACCTCGCGTTGGACGTGGCTATCGCTGTTCTGAAGTGCGTTAAATTCCTCAACAGTAATACGAGAATCCAAAGCTAGAGAAGCTTTTATTACGGATAAGCCGGCCTGTGACATGGCAGCATTTTGGGGATTGTTGGGCGGGAGCTGGGCTAACTGGATAATTAAATCTTTATATTTCAATGTCAGATTTAATGTTGCGTTAGTATGGATTGTTGAAGATCCTGCATGCAGCTTATAGCTTGGCGAGGCGAAGGCCTGTAAGGTTGAAGACAAAGCTTCGACAGCCGCTAGAGTACAGGCGAGCTTGCCTCCAGGCGTCATGCTAGGGTCTTGCGCATATCTCTGCAGAAAATGGTGCAGAAGCGCATCACATATATCGCTCTTCTGGTGGGTGGGAATTGATTCTACAAAAGGTTTTACCCAAGATATGGCAGCTGGGCCTTCTTCTGACAACATGTCGTGCTCCCCAGATTGCATAAGCAATGACTTGAAGGCTGGGCTACCCAGTATCTGCTCGGCAACGGCCGTATGCGAGTAATGGCTGTATGCATCCCAGAATGCTTTGGGAGACTTACGTAACAGCGCGCAGAACGCCTTGAGAAGTAGTTTTAAGATGGGAACCGAATTGATTCGGGACATTTGTGCAAGCATCAAGTCATATATGCTCGGCTGCACGGTCATGGCTCGCAAGGAGTGAATGACAAGCTTCTCGTCAAGTACTTCGAGGATGTGAAGGAAGCCTTGCCAGAAGCGAATAAGAGATTGAGGAGGCGCATTCATATCATTCGCCTTCAAAATAGCATTCGCGAGGTTGTCATTGATCGCCCATTCGAAGTCTTCCTCGGTGACAGTAGGCTGGCGGGAGAATGTGTGGATGGCAAATCTATTACGAATTTCGTTTTGGTCGAAGAGGAAGTAAGTCATAGTGGGAAGGATCTCATCCAACTTCAGAATCTTTCGTTTCTGGATCGATTCGAAGACGAAATTGAAATGCTTTCGGTTCTCTGGAAGACTCAAGTACGGCATGCAGCATATAGCTTCGTACAGAGCGATGAGGAGGTCCTCTCTGTCTTCCTTAAGGAAAGTGCTCTGTCCAGCTACGCCATCATGTGATTCGATAAACTCGGCGGCGCCTTCGAGGCCTTCTGTTATACGGCTAAAATCGAACTGGTTCAACCGGTCTTCCATCTCGGTGACGACGGTATCGTCGTAGATTCTATTCAGTAGGTTTAGCATAGTTCCGGGGGACCACGATAGGCATAATTCTTACTGGGCAATATCTTTAAGAAAGGGCTTGCGCCCTTTGTGCCAGTTACGCACGCATGTGGCGCAAGACCTTAGGAAGGCGTTGATCCGTCGCCCGAATTCATTACCTAGATCGCCTGCTGATTCTTCCTCAAGGCCTAGGATCAGCGAACAGATATATGTCTGGTCCAGCCTCTCCTTGCCATCTTGTATTCTTTGCTCCTTCTCGGCAGCGCTGATCTTGCTGGGGGCCTCCGGATCATCGTAGATCTCGTCATCTTCCTCAGATATTCTAGGGCAACATAGGTGAGATTCCTCAGGAAATTCTCGCAGCTTATTAAAAGCACTCTCGAGTAAAGCGTTGACAGACATGTTGATTTGTATCGAGCATGTCGCGTGAATGCTGGGTTAGGATCGCAAGTACGAATCGGCGAGAGGCCGGTTGTGGACTCTAGGAACTTTTGTCGAAATTAAGGAATTACGTCTAGATATGGGTATCAAGGCTATGCGGTCGGCAAGATCGTCTCGTGGGTAGGAGTCGAAGAATTACAGTGTGGTTCCAGTCTAGCTCGAAGGTAATTAGGAAGGATCGGAAGAAATGGGTCGGCGCCGTGTAATATTAGCGGAAATTCGGGTGGTCTAGATGCCCTATTATGCGGGTAGACATGGCCACAGGCGAGAGTAGTGGGAGAAGGGAGGTTGGAGTGGAAGGTGAAGTAGGGAAGGTAGATGGTATGTAAGGTTAAACGTGATGATGTTCTGGCGCGTGAAGTTTCGAGGACGTGCCAAAGCTTATCGATAAGCCTTTAATTGTTACCGTAATGGGCGCAGCGCACAGTGCAACCGGGCGGGAACCCGCGGAGGTGCCGGGGTGCCCGGGTGCCCGGGGCGCGGGCGGATCTAAGCGCTGTAATGAGCTCACAAGTGGGCCCAACGTTGCTGCTTTTGATATATATTTGCACCTAATACCCAGACAATAATTAATCAAAGGGCGCTTGCTTTACTTTCTTATTTTACCAGAGATTCAAGGGAAAAGGAAGCCTCATTGCAAAGCTTTGAGTACCTTCTACATGTGCACAGATCCAGATCTATCTAAAACATGCATTGCATATCATTATTTCGTTATAACATCGAGTAAGGACTTGAAAGCGGATGTCCGCGGTCAGTATTTTCCTACGAGGGCCGCTGTAAAGTCATCAAGTCTCTTTCTAAGCATCATCATCATTCAGCATGTCTACATTAGAGACAATTTAAACCCTTCAGGTGCCATTAGCTGTTGATATATCGTCTGCATCTATTCCAGCGAGTTTCCATTTATCATTATTCTCAGCCAATTACCTACCTCCTAGTATACGAGCACGAGTGAGCACCGGATCGGCTTAGGGAAGCGTGAACTGTTGTGAGGGGACTTGGGTGACCACCAAAGACACGGGCAATTGTCATGAGAGAGCGAGGGCGGCATAATTAAAAGCATTGCAGGTTTCTATTACTTATGGTCTCTAGGTAAATCAGCAACTGCAAGGTATGATCAGATACGGTTCATCTTCACAGCTATGATTCGGTTTCATCTTCCTTCAGCTTCAAATCACCCACCAGCTTCAGATCTTGCTCATGTCCACCATCATCCTCATGTTTTAGCTCCGGTTCCTCCTCATGCTCCTTCATCTCCTTCTCTCCCTCCTCCTCCTCTTCCTTCTTCGCCCCTTTTCCTTTCTTAGGCGGCTTCGGTTGTGCCTTCGACTTTCGCTTGCTGAATCGATTGACGAGGCCCTCTAGGGGACAGTCCTCGAGAGCAAGCCAGTCTTCGGTTCCCTCAGCAGTGCTAGCATTGCATTTGCCGCAATTCTGGCCGTGGCGGATAAAGAGTTGGTGAAGTCCGTACTTGAAACGGTCGGGACATCGAACTTCCAAGTGGCTGAATACGTCATCTGCGGTCGCAGTCTCTGGCGCCCACCCGAGCCACTTCGCGAATCTGTGGACGTGAGTGTCAACAGCGAAGCATGGCATCTGGAGACAAAAGAGGACGACGCATGCCGAAGTCTTCACTCCAATCCCAGGGTATTTGGTGAATTGCTTCATGGCTCCGTCAACTGATAAACTACGGATGTGCTCAAGAGAGAGGGTGTTCTGCTCAGCCATCTGAGTCTCAAGGTCCTTCTGCCCATCTGCTTTCTCTCCTGCAGCAGACTCATCAGCCTGTTCGACAGTCATCTTTTCTTCAAGGCAAACTCCGCGTCGTTCGACATTTTCCTGGTGCACCATATCCAGGATCTCTTTAATGTGCTTAGCTTTGATATTCGCCAGGCCGCCTTCACGAATTGTAGAGACCAAGTCCTCTTGAGGTGACAGTCTAACATTGTCCCAGTTGATAGTCGCCTTTCCGATTCCATCTTCTGACGTGCCAAATCTTGCAGCCAAGTTCTCAAGCATCTTGTTTGAACCTTTCATGGTCACTGCACCACTTAGATAGGTTCTAAGCAAGGCGTCGAGAACAGAAGGGACCTCGCCACACCCAGTTACCTCCAGTGAAGGGGCAGGGATGACTTCAGGTGCTTCGGCTTTTACATCGGTGTGCAGGGCTTTGAGCAAGTTGTAGACTTCTTCACATTGCTCTGCGCTTGGTGCCAGCCATTCAGGGAAAGGGCTCTCGCCCGGTGTCAGGCCGTATGGATTGTCTTTGGTCTTTCTAGCCTTCTTCCTCGCCTTCTTGGGCTTGGGCTCAGAATCATTAGGGTTGAATTCCTGGTCGGAGGCATTCTTTGCTTGACGTTTTCGCTTATTCGATGCTCCCTTGTTGCTTTGTCCTTCAGCATTCTGATCCTCTACGGTAGAGCTGGGTGTAACCTCTTCTGCGGAAGGCGATATAGGAGTCTCCTTGGACTTTCTCGGTCGTAATTGGCGAGCACTCGTTTGCAGGACGTGTGTCTCGACACTGGCCGGGTCGGGTTGCTCTTCAGTCGCCTTGATTCCTAGGACTCCAGTTGAACGAGTTGGCCTCGAAACTTTGAATGTAATAAGGCCTTGGTTCTCGGTCTTCTGAGGTATAGCCTTATCTTGTGGAGCAGCAGGTTGTGCAGATGATGCTCTGGCGATGGGTGCTGCTGTAGTAATAGCTGGTGTCTCGGCAACAGATGATGGCTTAGTTGCGGATGATGCTTCCTTCGCTTTGGCACTCAGGTCAAGGCCCATACCATGAGGCAGCACGGGCGCAGCCTTCGCCTTTGCCTTGCGACCTCGTGGCGCCATCTTGTATTTGGGATTATAATACAGTTCTTCGAATTGGCGCAAGTCAAGGAAATAAAGGTGTATCGGAGGTTATAGACAAGGGGGATTCTGGGATAGAGAAGGAGCGGCCGTTGCAAGTTCGAGATGATATCTTAGACACCGAGAGGAAGGTTATAAGGAGATATCGGATATACTTAGTGATGCTGGCCACGACAGTGTATGGGCTGGAAGAGCTTGTAAATGAGTGTATAAGGTTATGATGTGCTATTATATCGACTAAAGCGGATGAAGACGTTGATTAGTGTTTTAGATGGGAGACAATGTTGAACTGAGCCTTTGCGACTAAAGATTGCAGGGCATAGAAGACGCATGAACCTGGCGTGTGTTGGAAACTGATTGGGAAATGGAGTATCTAGAAGAGTCTCAGGAAATTAGATGATGTGACGAGATCTATAGATAGATGTTGAGCGTATCACAAGATGCAAGTGATTCTAATCTCGCTGGATAAAAGTAAAGAGGAAGTCAGCCTTGATTATTTGGAAAGATTAAGAATTCCTTCGAAGTTCAGAGGAGCAGATGAAGCGTTCATGAACTAATGGGGGTAGGTACGGCGTGTAAAAAGTAAAGAGCGACGAACTGATGTTCTGGAAACGACGAACCAGTTAAGGAAGCGACGAACTATATAGGGGGTGAATAACGAAACAATAGTCTGGTCAAGAAAGCGGCGATCCACATTGATGCTGGGGGGCTGCAGACCTCTTACCCGTTGAGAAACCCAGGACAATATGGAAGCTGGCAAAATAAATAATTAAGTCATCATCAAAGACTATCTTTAGAGAGGAACTGCAGGTGCGCTAGTAACGCTATTGCCAATGAGAGTGGAATCGTTCACATGTATAGAGGTATAGCGCACAAAGGGATAGCTGCCTATGTTGTGAAATGGCGTCGTCGCTTCCTCAAGATACACATATCTGATATGAACTACGTACCCAGGTACTCCTCAAAGCTTTTGGCAATAACGCTTTAATAAATAGATCGAATTAGGTAACTTCCGCAATAATAGGGCTTCCACGTACATTCGTGGATCATCATACTTGAGATGTATATAAGTTAGTGCATGCATTGTCGCTCTCTGAGAACCGGGCAACATATCCAAATACCCCTTAATACCCCTATTCCCTGGGAGCTTCCACTTCCATGGGGACGAGCTGTTGAAAAGGACATTCTCTGGGTGGAACAGGGGAGTTTAAGATGTCAACGATCACGCACCTCGCGCAATTAATATAGCATATGCCCTAGGATATGACCATAGAAAATAATAAGATATCCTCCCCTGAAGCCGGTCATTTGCATAGTACTTCATAAAAATTGCATTACATGAATCATATAGAATCGGACATAACTTCATAGGCCATCCATGCTATATATTTCTACCGAACGTATCTTCTATAGAGAACGCATCTTTCAACGTCGCTCAGGCTCGTTGGCCAGGTTGTGGATGCTGATATCGTCACGCACAGGAGAAATTGCCCCATTTCTCAACATCTCCGGCAAGTCCTTTGCTCCAAGCGTCCCTACGGGTGATGCTGACCCGTTTATGCCGACCTGGCTACCACCTACGATTATCGTGGGTCCACTGCTAGAAATCTGTGCATGTGCAGCGTATTTCCGTTTCGTGCCGCGCAATTGATTCAAGTGCTCGAAATACCCTTCCGGAACTGGTGTGACGTACTTGCCGCAGAACACACCAACCTCAAATTCAGTAGGACCGCCTGGCGGTGAGAGCTCTGCGCATGATGCCTTCAGGTCATCCAAGTCTTGGTAAATCACTTCCTCAGCATCAATGCCTGTAAAACTCTGGGTCAGCCACTGTTCATGGATTGTGTACTAACTTCGGGGTCGAAATGATTTCGAAGATTAAACGTCCCAGCGGGAACGCAAGATCAGTCAACTTACTCTTGGCAATAGCGAAGCGATCCTTTCCTGAGGCAATCAGTTCCGTAGGGCTAGCCAAGTCAACTACAGAACACTGTTAGTAAACCATTACAATTCCGGGCCATAGTCAAAATGAAGTAGTGACTTTCGATCAATGGTCTGAGGAATAGGGTTCTAGGGAGAAGGAGTTACTTACTGCCGTAGATGTGTGGAGCGGTGATGGGTGGAGCACAACTTGCGAATATCACCTTTCGCGCTCCAGCCTCGCGTGCCATGGCAACAATCTCTTTGCTCGTAGTTCCACGCACGATAGAGTCGTCCACGAGCAAAACACAGCGGCCTTCGAACTCGGTCTGAATGGCGCTGAGTTTTCTTCTGACGCCCTTTTGGCGAGCTCCTTGTTGTGGCATACTAAAACATATGTCAGTTACTCCCATTGACGAGCTTTTCGTGAGCAGACATGGGTGAAATGTCTATTCTAAGAGACCGTGGTCCCTGGAAAGGCCCTGTATGGTGGCGGTTGCTGCAAATTGGGGGCGGGGTAACTCACATAAATGTCCTGAACACGTATCTGTTCTTGACGAAGCCCTGACAAAATTTCAAGCCTAATCGCTCGGAAACACTTGCAGCCGATGTGTTTGATGTCTCGGGGATGGGGATAACAGCGTCAATATCCTTAATTACTTCGTCCCCAAGGAGCTCTCGTATCTTATCAGCCAGTTTGTAACCCATTCTCTGTCGAGAAGCATGTACGCTAATTCCATCAATCACTATAAATGATTAGAAGCTGCTCAATGCGTCAATTGAAGAAACAGTCGTATACTAACCGGTGTCGGGCCTTGCGAAGTAAACCTAGAATATCGGCGATCAGTAAAAGCTCAGGAAGCAATCAAAACCTTAGGAAGATTGATGGGTAGGATCATTTGACTGCAAGACAAAACGTCTCTTGCAAGGTAATAGAGGTTTCAACCTACATATTCAAATATGTCAGGCGAGTACGCTTTCGGCTCTTGGACTTGGTGGAAAACGGGTGCGCGGCCCTTTTGGATGAAGACCGCTTGTCCGGGTAGAATATCCCGAATGTTGGTAAAGCCGAGCTGTCGCAGGGCAATGGATTCAGACGCAAGCATATAGTCTCTTGCACCGGGAAGAGTGTCTGACTCTTTCTCTCCGAGCACCAGGGGTCTAATACCGTAAGAATCCCTGAACCCAAGAACTCCAAAACCGGCAATCATTGCAGTACATGCCCAGCCGCCCTAATTCGATCGTCAGCATAAGTTGCATTGCAGCTCTGGTAGCGGAGACACAACGAACCGAACATCGCTCGTACATCCGACCTAACGCATCTGCTGTTTGTTAGCATGCGATATGATAACTGAAAGAGTTTGCCTAGTTCCTAGGTAGATGAGATGCTTGAAAATACAGAGAACTACGGAGAAAAGGAGCTTTACTGAATATGTCGTCTGTGTTAACTCTGGCCTTCCCGGTTTCATTCAGTTCGTTCGCGAAAACGTTAAGCATACTGAACTTTTGTTAATGTTGTTCTCTGACATGATATATCCATATACAATAAATATGAGATCGAAGATCATAGACTTACAGTTCACTGTCACTGTCCGTATTTATGTGTCTGTGGGCGACAGTGTCAAGGTGTTGACGTAGTTCGGGGGCGTTGATGAGATTTCCATTATGCGCAAACTATTGCGCGTCTAGTTAGCGACAGCCGTCTCAGAAGATTGGCAGGGGATATTAAGTGCTCCAAGAATTCGGCTCGCCAGCCATGCTTCCACAAATACTTTGTGGTCTACGAGTGTATGCATGTTCTAACTTGATGCATGCTTGTCTTCCCGCTTTGGTAGCATTAAACATGCGAATGCTCATTCGGAAAGCAAAGCACCACCATGCCTTAAAAGTGAATTTACACTCTAAAAGAAGTGATTATAAAGTGACTTACACATATGCCATAAGGACTATTAACGTAGAATCTGGTCTATGTTAATAACTGACGAAGTCTTTGAGGCTTTGGTGGGTTCTCCGTCGGAAAGGAGAAGAAATGCGAGGGAATTAGAACAATATTGACATACTACGAATATGTTAGTTATTGCGAAGAATATGATAAATTATAACATTTTCATATAAGAAGTAAATCTAATGTGGGAGCTAAGGATGCTTTTGTACTTACCGGTTGCGACTCGGCATTGGATGACGTGCCTGCGGTCGGGTAACGTAGATCTAGTATGCCAGAGTTAGTATACATTATGAAGTGAAGTCTTTTAGAAAGTTTCGGCCCTAGGGCTTAGAGGAATGGGTGCCAGGAGTTTGGTGAAGAAGAAACCTACGTCCAATACCCATTGAGCCGGGTAGATCTTGAACCCTCATGCCATCAGCAAAAACTTTGGCGGCCATTCCATTGCCCTGAAATTCATGTTAAATGTTGTCTTGTGTTCAAGGTAATAGGTTGCATGGTCTTACCTTGCATTGGTATATGCGACCCCCAGCAGCACAAGTTGCTATGCCGCAAGCTACTAGATGTCAGCTTCTTCTTCGGCTATCCCGTTTGGCGGGCACCAGTATTGGCCGAATGCGGTCTCTACTGTGAGGTCGAACAACATGGTACCCCCTTTTATGGTAGAGAGGTACGCATGTAACTAAGCCCATACAACAAGTGGCTAAGAGGTGTTACTAACCATCTTGTCCTCTGTGCTGGAGGAAGTACAGGGCTTCGTGCAGTGCGACTGCAGCTTTGCAAGGAGCATCGGGATCATCGCCGACATGGCCCAAGATCAGGCCCAGTACACCACACATGATTGCCCGGCAGTATAGATCGTAAGGCCTAGTAAGCGTCCTGTCAGTAAAAGTGAAGCCGTGAAGGCACTTCCATTACCTCGCAGACAACAGCACAACAGCAAGGAAGCAAGAAGGCTCGCAAAATCGACTTGCGCCCCCAACTTGCATATAGAATAGAGTATATATGCGGAGTAGACCCCCGTGCCGTTATGCTGACGTCTGAAAGGTGATTATGACGAATGGTAATAATGAAGGGTATTGTTCAGAGTGGATTTCTCCGCAGCATTGGCTAGGCAGTCGAACATTTATAATAGAAAGAACTCATCATGACAATATTTCTTCTTGGCTTTTCTAGGGATAATGGTCTTACTGGGTTAAATTTAGTCCTACGTTGTTCCCCTTGTTCTGTAGCTGGACAGAGCCTTGGATTGGGATACACGCGAGATCAACTTGTGCCAGACCTGCCTGGTAGGAGGCAGTAGACCACCATCCCTATTGCGCCAATTTCAATACTACGAAAACGTATCTCGACGTACCTTCTCCGAAGATCCTGATTTCGTGGGGTAATGCGGGAGGAATCGAATCAGATCGAGTCGGGGTCGAGGCAACCGCGGGGCAATTCGACGTAGATATTCGGGAAAAGTTCTCGTCGATTTGCGCGATTACCGAGACACGGACGGAGAAGGTCTTGGAGGAAATTGGATCAAGCACAAAGTATCGAGTGTGGAACGATATCAGGTACTGGATTGAACGTATGGATGTTTGGCTTTGGATGTAAGTGCAGAAGCACTTGCGCTACAGAAAGAAGCGCGCTCAATCGGCATCGTGATTAGATCTACTAATTTTTTTTCTTGTCCCATCCAGGCCAAAGTTCGAAATATTTGCGACCAAGGTTGGAGAAAAAAGTGGAGGGGCACCTAGCGCCTTCACATGATTGGATATCCCGGTTTTTGGTTTTTCCCGAACTCTAAAATCCACGGGCGGTCACGGTGCTGCCACGGTGCTGCAGCCCAGGGCTCTGGGATCTGGAATTCCCGCCGGCTGGCTGGATGAAGTCGTGTTGGATTGTGCCAGTGCCACTGTACCACTGCGCAAGTGACAAGATATATAGCTGCGCACGTGGGCTGCCATCACGATCGCAATTGAACTGAATTGATAGGGCGGCAAATAATCTCTATCGATAAGGCAGGCTGTGGATGATAGGTGATAGGGTGGTGGGGGTGCGCGTGGGCGTGGGCGTCTTGCTGACATAATAAATGTAATAAGCATGAGCTAATGGGTCGTAAGCAATTTCTAACCAGAAATCTCCATATTAGGGAAGGACGATGGCAAATTCAAGAAGCAGCAGCGGAGTACCTGACGAGCCTCGTTGCCATAACTGATCTCATCGTGTCTCGGATGCAAGCGCTAGTTCTAAATTGTCAAGACTAACTCGCCTCTTGAGCTAATTATTGGAAGTCGACTCTTTGCAACCATCACCAAATGCTTTGTAATTGCACATTAGACAGGTTTGTATGCTCTGGCCCATTCTCGAAACGAACCCTGAGAAATATCTGATATATATACGCTTCTCTCTTCTGCCGTTAACTTGATATGCTTGATCTCTGTCATAATATACACTTTAGAATACTCCATCAACTGATAAGACGTATTGAAACTTCATCTCATATTGCAACGCCCAGCTTCAGCTCATGAACACAATCAAGAACGCCATGTCCAAGACGCTCTCTCACGCTAAAATCACACCCCATCGCTCGGCTACTCGAGGACACTCGGATCATGGCTGGCTCAATACTTACCACAGCTTCTCATTTGCAGACTGGTATGATCCGAGGTTTACGCACTTCGGCTCACTGAGGGTGTTGAACGAAGACCGAGTTAAGCCCAATTCCGGGTTTCCAACGCACCCTCATCGAGACTTTGAGATTTTTAGCTACATCATCTCTGGGGAACTAACCCACCGGGATAGCATGCTTCGAAAAGGAGCCGAGGGTGGGCAGTCGGATAAGTTCTATCGGATGCGCCGAGGAGATGTCCAATTCACCACGGGCGGCACGGGGATTGCGCACTCCGAGCAGAATGAGCATTCAAAGGATACTGTGCATTTTCTCCAGATTTGGGCGATTCCGTGGAAGCGGGGGCTCACCCCGAGATACCATACCCGCCATTTCGACGACGAGGACAAGCGCAAGGGTTTCGTGCCAATTTTGAGTCCGCTCAAAGGCGGCCCGGAGGCTACGTCTGAGCAGGAGAAGGCTGCTGAGCCGACAATTAAGGGGACAATTCCCATCCATGCCGACTTCGTAATGGGCGCCGGTTTGATCGCACCACACGAAAAGTTCGAGTGGGTTGTTGGGGCCAAGGCAACGGAGAATAGTAAGAGGAAGGTGTACGTCCATGTGCCAATGACGAAGAATGGGAAAGCCAAAATTCGGCTAGACGGTCGGGACGAGGTTTTCAACGAAGGCGACGGAGCATTTGTTGACGGTGTCAATGCCGGGGACAGATTGACCGTGGAGAGTATCGGCGAAGCCGAAGCGGAAGTTGTGGTCCTCGACACAGCATGATCAGAGCAACACCAATCGTATTGAATGTCTCTCCTGATACCTAGCGCATGTAAATAGTAAAAATACAGCCCAAATGTCTACGTCCTCGCGCTGTGAAAGGGGTTATCTCCCTCCCATCGTTGTTTCTTTCAGTTTGATCGAGCTATCTATGGTAAAATATACTATGGCGAGGATGGGGCTGAAGAGCAGAGAATTAATGATTGTTACCTGCTTTTGACCCCACTGAGGGGTAAGGTGGCTGGGGGGAGGGGGAGCTCATACGAAAAGACAACGAGCATTGAGATAATTTTTACTGGTATATCCATGATGAGGTCTTCATATTATCAGCTTTTTCCTCATGAATGAAATTCAAGGGTTGAAAGGGATGGGAAATCCGAATTCGAATGCGGCAATTCTCGTGGTTGATGGTAAAGGATGTGATTATGAATACTTCCTATGTTAGGTACCACCTGCATAGGGTTGGGGGTTCCATTCACTCTGGTTGGCATCCATACATGTAGCCTCCTTAGTACCTGTGAAGCAAATGTATTTCTTCCATAATACATCCTAAGAGGGCATCTATAGATTAAGTGCTTCTGTTGGGGTGGTATACGGCTCGTACCGTTCTTTTCAGGTTCAATTCTTTTCCTCATCTTTCACGGTAAACAGGGCACCCAAGATATTTGACTTTATCTGGATCCTACTACGAATCAAAGTGACATCGGCATCTCTACTCCAATATTTCCCACGTATTGCTGTATAGACTGCTCCAGGTAAGTATATAGGGTCAAAATTGGTGCCTAAATGAGATGGCTACCTCGCAGCTGGGTCTTGCGCAATCGCGCAAGCGCTGCAGAGATATAGCATCTATAGGGTATCATTTTCTGGAGGCGAACTGTTACCTTTTCTTCGTTCCCATTGTGAGAATTCCGAAATTTCAAGTATCTTACTTGGATTCAGCTCAACTTGACATGAGGCCAATATGAAATTCTCTAAAAAGGAACTAATTGGCAAAAATGAGACCACCACCAAGCTTGGCTTCGGGAGGGAGCTCTAGTAGTCGACGAGGCTCTAGAGTTCTCCAAGAACGGGATGTGAATATTGGGCACGATACGCAGTCAATCGGATCTGTGCAGTCTACCAAGTCTTTCATCTCCGTAGGGTCGTTCAAGTCGTTCGGGTCGACAGAAAGCCGACATGTATCTGTTTTTCGTGTTCGCTCCCCTCGTCCAGTCCGTTCAGCCCGCCCTGCCCATCCTGCCCGCTCAATTCGTTCTGCCCGCTCAACCCATTCCACCCGTTCAATCCATTCCGCTCGTTCAAGAAAATCTATCCTATCCCAGGCGTCTCGATTTTCAATAAGATCCGTCAAGTCATATAAATCAAGTAGATCTTTTGAATCGCTTGGTACCTACGTTAGTAGCAGTTCAAGGTTGGTTTTACTTGGATTTACTCCTTAAGTCGCAGATGGGCGGGCTCGCCTAGACTAATAGCGTGCAGCCAAGGTGGCCGTAGCCAGAGTGTGTACGGACAATCATCCGGACATGCAATCTATGAATGGGATGATGGATGGAAATCCGCTCGGTATCCTGAGACGGAACAGGCACATCCTTTCAACCACCATATACAACGTGGGTTTCCTGACGGGGCGGTTGTTGTGCCACCCTTCGCTGGACTGGTCTCCAAGGACAAGGCGTACATATCAACTCTAAACGCAACTGTACTGGCCGCTGAATGCGGCAATGACCAATTCATACAGTTCCTCACGTCTTCTTCTCTAGCCGATCCAGATCCGCCGCCGGTTCCAGGAAGATTCTTAGCATTTTCCACCCCTATGCTGGCCTCCATTGGCCAAGAAAACATAAAGATCATTGAGATCTTGCTGAAGCAAGAAGGATTCAATCCTTGTCGTCGGTTCCAAGGACTCACCTACTATGATATTGCCAGAATACGCCGGGGCTCGATCTGGGAGGACGAAGTGCGCATTCTGAAGCAAGCATACGTTGATTACGGGAGGAGGCACCGAGGCAGTACTTTAAGCCGTGGAGGCCTACAGGAGAAGCGTCTACAGTTGAAAACCAAGTTTATCAACCAGGAACCTAGAGGAATCCGATCGCCCGAGTCTTTCAGAACAAACTTGACGAGTGATTCTAGTACACTTCCGGGATCATCGCCTCGGCGTGTTTCGGAAATCAGCAGCGCATGCACCTCGATTTCACGGAGTGACACCGACATGTTAGATAGCTCGACGAATGAAGTTAGCGACGATGCTAATAGCGAAGAAGAAAGCATTTCAATCCAACGGGCCGAAAGGAGGCGAACTTTACTTCGCAACCTAATGGATATAGTATATTCGACTTGTACTTGTTCCGATGGTTCAGGGCCTTTGCAGGATGGCGAATCAGGCTCATCTCATGATTCTCAAGGTGCTGGAGGTTCCAATGACAGCAACTCTGTTAATAATCAACCGGGTAAGAGTCATGGTCGTAAGGGAAAGCGTCCTCTATCGAGAGACGATAAGGAGAATGATCAGGACGAAGATGAACAAGGCCAACAGCCAAAACGGATCAAGTTGGCTGTGGGTGATGATGGGAGTCACCTAGGAAGAAAGTTTGCTTGCCCATATTATCAATGGAATCGTCACCGACGCCAGGCTACGACGAATTTACGGAGTACTGCCTGCTATGGCCCCGGGTTTACTTCAGTACACCGAATGAAGTACGCTTCCCCCATCCCCGGGTCGCCCAATGTGTGATAGAGCCTCTATACACTAACCAAGAAGCAGGGAGCATCTTTACCGGGCACACCGACTACCACTATGTTGTTCTCGGTGCGATATGACATTCAACTCTGACGTCTCATTAGAGAAACATGTTAGGCAGAATACTCCTTGCGAGCTTAGAGAAAAGCAGCCCAGGGAGGGGATCAACTCCGCCACCGAGAAACTGCTTCGAAGCCGGAGCAAGGAATTTAACAGCAAAACCGAAGAAGACAAATGGAGACATGTGTATACCATGATTTTCCCAGCTGACAACTCCAGAGATCTACCCTCACCATGTGAGTTCCTCCTACGTCCTTATATCTATCTAGCTCATCTGAACGAAACAGATCACGAGAACCATGCGGAGACGAACTACTCCAAGGACCCCCCAAATCCCACGTCAACGGCAAGTCGCTTCGATGAATTCTTGCAAGGAAGACTATTCCAACGAATATACGAAGTTCTAGAAAATAGGATCGATCAAGCTTTAGATCCCGCGGAAAGGGACATCGCTGATACCCTAAAAGGTCAGCTGCAAGGGATTTTTCATGATGTCCGGGCCGATCTTTACGAAGAGTTCCAAGCAACTTTAAGGACAGAGAATGAACGGAATCCCGATGATCAAGGCGGGAATGCCGCGGAAATCCCAATCCCCGAACTAGGACTTGTCTTACCTGACAACTGGTCGTTATCCACGTTTCCTGAACCTTGGTCAGCCGTGGTGTTAGGGGACCAACCAGTGGCTTCGAGTTCTTCGTTGCCACAACTTGAAGACGAATGGGATGGCATAACTGGAAGCCTCGGACTTGATTTGGGCCCTTTACCTAGCCCGCCTGCTATGGATAATAATCGTAACCTCACTGAAGGACCTACAGCGTCGTTTAAAGTCAAGGCTGTCTATGACTATGCGTCGGAGCACGAAGACGATTTGTCCTTCAAAGCTAACCAGATTATAACCGTTACTGATAAGGTAGGTGCAGATTGGTACGACGGAGAGTATGTCGATAGGAGTGGCATAAAGAAAAAGGGAATATTCCCTAGAAATCTCGTGGAAAGGTATAGGCCTCCCGTACCGCCACGGCCGAGGAGGAAGCGGACGATACCCGCACTAGCTCCTCCCCTGTTCGGCTCATAGGCTACCTAGCTCTGAGCTATCTCTAGACCAGCAGAAAACCCCACATGCACCTAGAGCGAGAGCTATCTATGAAAAAACATTTATTGAAGCGCTATTCAGGCACGGATTCTCGTCTCAGCTTTCAGCTCGAGGCTTGAGACATATCTCCGGAGCGATACAGAGCCTGAAGAGTCCGCCCCAAGCAGATGGTGTACCGGGATTGAGCTATCAGCACAGGCATTTGACCTATTGAATATGAGGAAGTCCTCATGAAGGGGCGAACGGAAGAGATTCTTCTAAGGGCATGATGTCAAGATGTGTCGATCATATATATATAGCGAACTGGTTGATCCCAATCACACGGTTTCGCTATCGCTTTCGTATACAGTATACACCGTATCCGGATACCGTGTTCCACGAAATGCAAGGAATAGGGGAGGGGTTTCTTCAGCGGACTCGGCCGAGTTGGCCATTGTTTGCGAACCGATATCCCTGCAAACCCGGTTCTTGTCTCTTTTCCCGCTCACATTACTTCGTGGAGGCGCGTCGAGATGGTGGCAGTAATCTCAATCATGCTGTCAGCATTGACCATAGGCCTGAGGACCTACCTCTGATAAGTAATTCCCGTAAAGTCCTACACCTCTAGATCAAGGCTCACGAGTCCTATCAGCTTCATTTCAACCAGTCCGGTTTTTTAAGATTCGAAGTCTCAACTAGGCAAAGAATCACCACCTATGGAGAACCTAGCTCAATTGCGATAAATATGATGTGCGTAAGCAACGTCATATCACGGCGATCTATGATTGGCGAAGATTTCTGTTCCTGACTATACAGATTAGTATCGTGGCCAGACTGTCGCGCCGCGTCGCCGTCAGCCTATGAGCTCGCCCGTTCCAAGAATTTCGCCGACACTAGGGGTGCATTTTCGGATCTGCGGGGTTGGGCGCTACCAGCTCGCGAAGCGCGAACTATATGCCCGAACCTCTTTAGCACTTCCATCCATCTGCATCGAGACGCATTAGGGCGAAGGGGAATGAGAGACACGTTCCTGGGCGCGGTAACGTTGCAGTTCACGAGAAATCGCGACTTGCTATGGATGGCCCGCAGACCGAGTACCGAGCGCTCGGTTCTCAGAGCGAGCTGGCCTGCCTGCCAGCCTTATTCTTCGCATGTTGTCGTTCGCCGGCGATGATCATTTCCTCTTCGCAGTCTCTTCCCCATTAAACAAACTTGTTCCAAGCGAGACTGGAATCATCCGATGGAAATGTGGCCCTATGCCCTAGATCTCAATCGATCTCTGCCTAGTGTCATCCACTCGGCCTATAAGAGTGATTCTGTGCCGCAAGGTGTGGTTCCAAGCGTCCGGACTATACAGCTAGCCAATCACTAGCCCCTGTCAATCACATGTGTATTGCTCCCAGGACCCGTTCTAGGCTGAAGACTATACTTGTTCCTGAGCCCGCTGGCTCGGTTACCTTTCCGATACTGGTAGTCCAGCTGCGCCCTACGAGTCCTGCATGATGGGACCAGTCCCACGATGACTCTACCGTCTAGTATCAAGCGCTGCTTCGGCGCGCGGTCCCGTTTAGGACAGACCAATCTCAGTCTGAAGAATTAGGGAAATTAGGTATGAAGGGAGTAGGTCTTGTGAAGAATAGGCAAGCATGTTTGTCAAAACTTAGTCACACCTTGTAGGACTTCAGTCACTCTAGCGTACGGCCGTCGCAATGGAAGGTAGGCATCCCCTAGCCGAGGCTAGGATGATTAGCCCTAGAGGTCAGAACGGATGTCTTTTATCTGCTGGGACACCCTTTCTCCTTCCTCCCTCTCCTCACCTTACCACCACTGTCAAGTCGACAAGAAACGGCATACCAGCCAGCCGTGCAGACATTTGTTTGCGTCCTCTCATTGAGTAGCTTGACGATCACGTTCATTACGGCCTTGGCCACGTTACGATCTTTACGTATTATATAATCTCATAATAGGAACTCAAAATGCAGTTGAAGAATTCGGTTGTGGTGGCTGCGCTGTCGGTGTCGTCTGCCTTTGCCACTTACACCAAGGATTACAAGCTGAATGCCTATTGGGTATGATGATTTATGTTGAATGGAATATCCATGTACTAACCCATTCACAGGGACAATCCGGGCCTGATACTGATACCCTTGCCCAACACTGTGCATCCGACAGCATTGACTACATTACTCTGGGGTTCGTGAACAACTCACCGGAAAATGGAAACGGCACTGGGTATCCGGGAACCAACTTTGCCGCTCACTGTGCGGCGGAGGTCTACACCAACAACAACAGAAACTCCAAGCTTCTTAGTTCATGTTCTTTCATTAAGGAGGATATCAAGACGTGTCAGAGACTCGGCAAGAAGGTTCTGCTGTCAGTCGGAGGTGTATATTCCGCCTCCAGCAACTACACTCTTTCATCTGTCCAAAGTGGCCTAGACTTTGCAGAATTTCTTTACCAGGCGTTCGGCCCTTACAAGAGCACCTATCATGGACCACGGCCCTTTGATACGAGCTCTACTGACCATACTTCCCTCGATGGCTTCGACTTCGACATCGAGAAGAAATTCGGTAAGACACACTCATTCATATTCTCTCATCCCGACTGCTCTTCCTAGCATCTATATCGTCGGGGGTATATGCCACAAGCCTCTACACAAATAGCTAACATTCACCTATAGCCGACCAACAACCATACGTTCACATGGTCAACCACCTGCGCGAGCTTATCCATGCCGACGGCAAGGACATGATCCTCACGGCTGCCCCTCAGTGCCCGCAGTCTGACGATTACTTCCAGATGAAGACTATCCTTCAGCAGGCTCAGTTCGACAAGATCTGGGTTCAATTCTATAACAACCCTATTTGCAATGCGAACAGTCCCACTTTCAACTACGATGATTGGGAGACCTTCATCAAGGGTGGAGTCAACGCTGCCGCGGAACTCTTCATTGGCCTTCCCGGTAGCCAAGCGGCTGTCGGTCTGCTCGGAAGCGGTTATATCACCGGTTCCCAGGCAAAGGACCTCATCTGCTCTTATAAGACCAAACAGCATTTCGGTGGTGCTATGATCTGGGACGCCTACTACGCTTCTCAGAACACTGACCCGGAAGGAAATGCTTTTCACGATATCGTCTCCGAAGCTCTGCGATGCGGTGGCTGCGCTGCTGATGTATGCCCGCCTGCTGCGACGTCTAGCTCTGTTACCACTTCGTCGGCTACGACTTCGTCTAGCAGCTCTTCTACTTCTTCGACAGTGAGCACCACGTCTACTTCCAGCTCTGCCTCTACCACTTCAAGCTCGGTTTCTAGCACCTCCAGCTCTACTTCTAGCACGTCTAGCTCCGCCTCAAGCACTAGCAGCAGCACCTCCAGCAGCGCTTCTAGCACCAGCACTAGTACTTCTAGCTCAAGCTCTGCTACCACCTCAAGCAGTGCTTCAAGCTCGAGCTCCTTTGATCCTTCGACCAGCAGCAGTGTCTCTTCCACTGCCAGCGAGACCTGCACTGACAGCACATCGAGCTCTTACATCGCAACGTCGACCTCTAGTGTCTCGGCTTCTACCACAGGGTCTAGCAGCACTGTTTCCACAATCACCAGTAGCAGCACTGAATCGACTACTTCTAGCGTTTCTTACAGTGCCTCAACCACCTCCTCGGATGAGGATGAATGCACTTCCGATGAAGAGACGTCGAGCTCGTTCACCGAATCCGCTACCTACAGCGTCACGGCCACCACCACCGAGTCGCAGAGCGCCTACCCAACCACCACGAGCAGCGGCTACGCCACCGCCACCGCTTCAAGTTCTTTATCCGGCTACCCTACGGAGAGCAAGAGCATTACCTCGTCTCCCTACCCCACAGGCAGCTCTTCCGCCGTGCAGTATACCACTAGCACAGCATACACCACGACAGTTTACACCGTGACATCCTGCGCCCCCACCGTCACCATCTGCCCGGCCCGAGGCTCCGTCGTCACCGAGACCATCGCTCTGTACACCACCGTGTGCCCCGTCACCGAGACCGAGGGCCAGAAGCCGACTGGTGTCCCCACTTACTCTAACGTACCCGTGACTACGAGCACTATCTACAGTACCCGCATCGCCACCATCACCAAGTGCCCCGCTTCAGTAACCAACTGCCCCGTCGGCCACCTCACCACCGAGACCGTCGCCATCGCTACCATCGTGGTCCCCGTCACCGTCACCGTCGAGAAGACACCTGCGACCAGTGCCACGTACCCGGCCGGCGGCAACGCTTACGAGGCGTCGTCGCCGTCCTCCAAGCCCGTCCAAGCCGCCGCGGCGTCCAGCTACTCCGTCGCAGGCTCCGACTCTGGCTCCGGCTCCAGCGCTTCCAGCCCCAGCAGCAGCAGCAACAACGTCGTGTACGTGCCCACGACCATGAGCGTAGCCGTGTACCCCACGAGCGCAGGCAGCAGCAACAACAACAACGGCACGCTCCCGACCTACAGCACCGGCACCGGGTACCCAGTCGCGCCGACGACCACGAGCGCGGGCAGCGGATACACGGCCGTCGTGTGCAACGAGAGCGGCTGCTCTGCGGCCTACCCGACCACCTCGTCGATAGTGACTGCTGGCTCGGCCAAGACTGCTTCGCTCAGCCTTGGTCTGTTGGCTGTTGTTGCCTTCGTTTTGTAAGGGCGGTGAATGATGAGGATGAGGGGTAGCGTGTGCGTGGCGCAGCGGGTGTAACCTTAAGCGTCTCGAAGGAGGAGGAGGGCGGTTGATTCTTATGTATATATATTAGATACTTTACGTTAGGTATTGTGATATAGGGGATTGAATTGAGAGACGATATGCTTTACGGGAACATTTTGGTAGTGCTGCGTATGAAAGTGAGGCTCTTGACTTGAGTTATCATGAGTACCGAGCTTCCCGACGAAGATCTACAAGGGTAGCTCGCCGTAGATGCTCTATAGACAGACCAACCGCACATGATTATAAATCTAGCAAAAAAGGACAGCTGGAGAAAGTTACCTATTGATAATGACTCCTTCGAAGGAGCAAAATAAAAGAAGTGTGAATGCATCAGCCGCGAATCGAACGCGGGGCCCATCGATGGCAACGATGGATTTTACCACTAAACCACTGATGCTGAATTCTCATTGGTGAAGTTAGTGTAATTATTATATATATAGCGTATGCAGCCTACCACTCTGCCGCTCTCTGCTCGGGTCAATCTCGGGGGCTTACTCTCCCAATTAAAAGCTCGTTCATTCCGTCAGCTGCTCGCTTCCTACTCCGTATGAGATCACATTTGGAGGGAAAGCGTTGTTTATATATTCTTTCAATTTGATTTCCGTTAGTAATAACCGTCATTGATCTTTTTCTTCCTTTCTGAAAGGCTTTTACAGGAGGTATACAAGGATTGTAGGGGACTAATGCGCTAACTCAGCTACAATACCGATAATATTGGCGAGATTGACCTCTCTCTCTAATCTCAGCCGACAACTTCGTACCGAATATCTCGGTCGAGTGAACAAATATCAGGCATACGGCATAATCCCATGTGAATCTATTATGAGGTAGACAATCAATTCGATATGCTCTGGCTATCGCGAATCCCCCCTGGTCGTCACTCTCGAGAACGAGATCCCTTTATGTACAGGCCCCGAAAGTCTCGGCTCAGCTACAATACAGAGATGGATCTTTCCTCGGAACCGCCACCCGACACCTAATTTCGCATCGGCATTGCCCATCGTGTCTCACATCTTGACGCCCTCCTCGCTACTCCTGGCCCATTTGATTCCCCTCTCCTTCCCAAGCCAGCTATCAGTAACGCCTTTGATCTCATTCTCGCACCATACATTATTTCCCGAAGCATTCGCAAGCGCGAACCCGAACTCGGATAGGAACTCGGGATCCACGCACCCTACCGCGATCTCCACGTCGTCGCGCTCCTCATGGCGCCAGTACAGGAAACTCCCACAATTGGTGCAGAATCCGCGCTGGATGCCTGGCGTCGCATAGAAATTCTTGAGCGTCGTCGTGGGTGTCAGGTACTTGAATTTACTGAGCGGCACAGTGTGCGCGATGAAGAATAGAGCTCCGGTGTTGCGACGACATTGCGTGCACTGGCAACTGCCGCTCTAGAGTCCTGTTAATTGGAGTGGTCCACTGAGATGGTGGAGTTTGCCGGGCTTCATGGCCTTCTACTCTAGCCCGCTACTACTCGCTAGTGTGCGTCCAACGACAACATCACTTAGACAATAGGAATTCCAACATGCCTAATTCTCGAAGTGCGATATTCTCCAGGAAAGTCATAGATTTTGACATACCGATTTCAAGAAATCGTGATCATCCGGGAACTCGGCTTGGTATCTGATTGAGCCACAGAGACAGCCGCCCGTAATGGACTTCGGCTTCGGAAAGTTGTCGACAGATGGTGATCCAGACATCTCGTTTTCGTTGGTGCTCAACACGTATACAGATTAATTCTTTCTTCTATCTTCAACTGCAAGTCAAAGATCTTATGAATTATTTTCGATAATTTCAGTTTACCTCGAGAGTTCGGCCCCTGGGCAATCTCTTATACAACAACCCCCCGCTTGTCAAACGCGCCTTACGCTACGCCCAATGACGTAGATGGATTGAGATGCTCTGAGCCATACCAATCAAAATTTGGGACAGTCGACAATTGACAGCTAGCAACTTTCTCATCGCCATCATGTTTGTGCAAGGTCTAGCTCATTGGTAGCTATAGGCATGTTTGCTCGAACATGATGGCCGAGTGAGCTATAGTGATGCTGTGACAGAAGATATCGGGCGTTGCCTCTTATCTCCTTATCAACGATACGGCGCTATCCAAGAGGATCCCGGCTCATTCTACCAATGGAACCTGGAGACTCGTTCAGATAATATAACACCTTTCCAGTCTCTGATATCATAACGTGCCGCATTGGAAAGCGATATATCCAACAGAATGCTGAGACTTCGTCGCCTTGAATTGAAAGGTAGCGGATGGTCATGCAAGCGAGTTAGGCACTGTCCCATAGCCGTAACAGAACCGCTAATGGCCCACAATCGCGTCCCAAAATACGGCGTATACGCTGACAAATTTTCGATGTATTAGGTAGGTGCCTAATCAACGAAGTTACCTTATAATCAATATGAACTTGGACGTTATTACGTGAGAACCATATCTTGATCTCTATTCCACGGATTTCCGTGGGAATCAAGTCCACTTTTCCCTGTGCCGGGGTGAGGGTGCCCGCCAAAATAGGCAAATTCACCAGCTCACTGACCAATGAGAGGCGTTCAACAGTGCGTGTAATCACTAATTGGGACTCTATTTATTTCTCATATAAATTCCTATTCGCCCTGTTGTATATGATATCTGCAAATTAATGACGATGTATTCCCTTCGGACTCTCTTCCTGGTCGCCTCCTCCTTTACGGCGTTAACCGTTAACGCTCAAGCACCACCAGTGGCTGAACAGTCGACGAGTTTCAACTCGAGCTTTACTCTATCGTCATCCCAAATAGAGTCAGCAAACCTATCTCCGGCATTGGTCGCTAATATCAACACCGTTATTAACTTTGATCGTTCTCAGCTCGCCAATGGCGGTCCCAGAGAGGACACCTTCTACGAGCTCCTGCCGCACTTCAACACGTCTTTTTGTAGGTTACGGCCCGGATGCATCTTAAAAGTCCAAGTGGTCACCAACACAACGGCTTTTGTGATCCCACCAAATACGGCCCTCTCGCGTATCATGTACACTACGACGAACTACAATGGAACAATAATCCCAGCCACTGCCTTCGTTCTCTGGCCCTTCTCGCCCAAGAAGTTCCAACAGAGGCCCCTCGGATCGAATGCGAATGCGTTTGCCAAGGCGCCTGCCGTCCTATGGGCACATGGCACATCAGGCTTCTTTGCCTCGCAAGCCCCGTCAACACATCGCGCACTCTGGTACGGGGACGCGGCACCTTTTACCCTTGCTTTAGCAGGTTATGCAGTAGTGGGACCGGACTACGCTGGTCTGGGATTATCTAAGTCATGGGACGGCAGTGAGATCCCACACCAGTACCTACTCTCGTCGGCGTCCGCGCACGATGCCCTATACGCTATGCAGGCCGCCCTCAAGGTCTTTGGCGACTACCTCGATGATCGATTCGTCACTATGGGTCATAGTCAAGGCGGCGGTGCAGCTTGGGGAGTTGCCGAGGTGCTCGCGGAGAAGGGAGACGGTGAATTCAAGGACTTGGCGAAGGGATACTTAGGCAGTATCGCAGGGAGCCCGACGACGGATCTCTTCACGGGCATACCTCAGTTCATACTTCCATGGGTTGGTATGATGCTTCGGAGTATCTTCCCCGACTTCGAGCTCAGCAACTGGCTGACGCCGCTGGGTATCGCGCGGACGCAGCTCCTGAAGGAAGTCGAGGGAGGCATCAGCGCCTCGCAGCAGATTTTCCCGTTGGAGGACGACATCATCCGCGAGGACTACAACAGGACATGGTACGCCACAGCGTACGCCAAGATCGCCAACGCGGGGCGAAAGCCGTTCAAGGGCCCGCTCCTCGTGATCCAGGGGACGCAGGACCAGTACATTCCGTACGCCGTCACGTCCGCGACTGTATGCAGCACTTGCAAGGCCATGCCGGGCGGCGATCTGGAGTACCTCGTTGTCAACGGCACGGGACACGTGCCGACGCTAGATGCTACGAGGCAGATCTGGCTTAAGTGGATTGAAGACCGGTTCGAAGGACGGGCCTTGGAAAAGAGCGGATGTGTCAGGACGGATTTGGGAAGTTTCTTGCCCCCGGATAGGTACAAGAGCGTTGGAAATTCGTTCCCTCAGTTTGCTGGCTTGCCTGAGTATAATTACGAAGTACCCTTGGGGATTTGATAGGAAAAGGGGTAAAAGTGGGTATGCTGGATCGGGCGGGTAAATCGTAAGGTCTGCGCCTAAGTTCTTATCAATCTTTTAATGTTAAGCACATTGTAAGCTTATAGCTTCCAATTCTTCGTTTCTAAGCTAGCATGTTCGTTAAGCGTTTCTTATCCGTCTAGCTAAGGCAGTATGTTGAGTCATCATAACGGAATTGCCGATGATGCAACCTTCACTTAATGTTATTCGTAATGGCGATGTTGCTTGGAGCCAGAGCCTCCATCAAGAAACCGGTTGCTAAAATGCCGTTTCCGATGACTAGTAAGAAGCTCTTAGTGTCTTGTGATCCGCAACTCCGAAGCTTTAGAGAGATATAAACCCCAAAGAAAGGTCAGGGGTATTGCTAATGGCCGTAGGCCGTTCAATCGTAAAACTCTAACCGTAAAGCAGAGGTTAACTACCTCTCAAGGTAGATGGTAGCCAATAGTAATACGGCTTTACATTAGAGTGATTCAGGTACTCCAGTTTGTATGACTTGACTCAGGTGCATATTTCATGTAATATGCCACCTTTACAGTCTCCTTCAACTATCTTAGTTGATTCAGGCTTGCTGGTTATCAAATAAGCTTAGATCTTAAAGGCGCCATGAACCCCCTGAAGCGGGACGTATAGACGAACTCGGTCAGTGTTCAAGTAATAGGGGAGGTCATAGCAAGATTAAGACACCTAGATGAACTAGCACTTGCTTAAAGTCTTTACTATTACCTTTAACGGAAAAAGGTATCTATTAGGTACTTGGTTAAGAGTGTGCCTCGTGTAAGTGTGTATCCGTAGAAAGTTGGATTCCATCGTAATTAGACCAGTGATGTCAATAAATACTAATTATATGATAAGTGCCTACCTCCTAAACATCTAATCAGTAAATATATCCGACCTATGGCTTAAAAATATATACACCTTTTAGTAAATTTGTTTATGATTCAGATGTTTTCCTTATATATCTTAACGAAATATTAAGGATGGATTCTTCCACCTCTTAAGTCTTTTTAAACGACATTTTAATGTAATAACTTCGTTACCTTTATAATTACCTAGGCACCTACAAGATATTTAAGCACATGGTTGGAGGTAGGCGTTCAGCCTTAAAGGTATCACAAAGGTAAAGCCTTCCTAAATATATCTGGAACCTGTCTCCATAAGAGGTACCTATCGTATCTTTGAAAACGTTATAGATACAAAAACACACATGAAGCGTATTCAGAGGCTTGAAGAAATCTCTTGACTCATGTAAGTGCACGTTTTTATTTTCAATTAACATCTTGTATTACCCGCAGCACAAAAAAAGACGCATCAAGTCTATCTGAGTATTATTCTCGCTATTAGATACTTGGACATCCATCCCAAAGCTGACCTAGATAGGATGCCTTGGAGTACTGGAAAAAGAGTTTCTCATCTTTTAGAATAGGGACTTACTCTATGAGATAATAACGCATGCAGAAACGACACCCCTTATGGGATTTCGAGTCACCCTTAACGTATGGGGCCGCACTGTCACCATTTAGTCTCAGGCTTCTTAGTCGGGCGGGTATGACTTATCACTGACTTCCAAGTATCCTAGAAACTTAGGCACACCTGGGCTCCATATATTGATGCCCCGAGTGACTTCCGATTATATGCGCCAAGCCCCGTCCCGTTTCCGCAGAAGCCGGGAGTGACCGCCGAGAATTTCACGGACTTCCCCGACTGACTCCGGAGGCGCTGCCTACCCCAGCACATACATAAGGCTGGTGTTCTGCGGCTTGGAAAACACGCACAAATTCTCTCCTCTCTTGGTACGTGCATCTGATGACATGGGAAGCTGCTCCTGACTCACTCTTGTTGACTGTCATTCCTAACACCCCGGTGGTGAGAAGCCGAGAATAGGTACATCAGATGCAGTGAGCGCCTACCTCCTATTGAGTTCTTGAGGACCTGCGCAATCGGTAGGTAGGTACCTAACCCAGGTACTTTTACCTAGAGGTAGGCGACTATGGGCCATTAATCTGCCCCCATGCGCCTGCCCGTCCGCCCCTGTGCAGATGCTTACTGTCCTGTGACTGTGTTTCTTTATGACACATCTCCCAGCTGTTTCTGGATTCTTTCTACCTACTCAACCATCAACTTTGTTATCCTTTCTACTGCTTTCACTCTTCCTCATCCACCCTTAACCATCACATTCATTGCTCCCCTTTTCCTTCTTCCTATCAACTTCTCAAGCCATGCTTCCTTTCCTATCACCAATCTGTCACTGGCCTTTACAGCCCGAGCCCTCCAACTTTATTCACCTACCCTTCTCAAAATGACCATTCTACCTGAAATGTGAATCATTTTGATATTGCACATGTGCAATCTGGAAAGAAGCTCTGGTGGGCTTAAGATGTCTTCTGATTTTGATGCATTGGCACGGCCGGCACCAGTCAATGCCTGAATACAATGGGAAGAGCTTTGGTCTCAAGAAATTTCATTCTTCCTTCTTCACATACTTCTCTTGCAACTACAAGTCACTACCCCATCTGCCCCCCTTGAATGCATGCTTCCTGTCCATTGCCCTCGCAGTGATGGGAAGGCATTTGAAGAATCCCGATTCCCACCTCTACACCAAGCAACTACGGACGAGGCATGCCTGGCTAAACTTCGAGAGATGCTGGGCGACCAGATCTATCCTAGCTCGGGTTTGTCAATTGTTGGATGCGTTATGAAGCACACTGTGGCCTCATCAGATTGTACTTCTGCTCTGGAGATACAATTATCTCTGCCTACCTCCTATGTGGGTAACCATGGAAATTTCCTTTCTACCTTTCGCAGTTCATCATCTTTTCTTTCCCTTTCCATAACTATCATTCCTTCCTACCATACACTTCTAATCATTATTCTTTACATCGCACAGGAGCAACAGAAGCACAATTCTCTTCACTGAGGCTCTGACGCCGGTCCTAGCCGAGACCCAGAAGTGGCTCAACTAGGTGGGCAAGGAAGCTGCCAGTGCGACTTATGAGCACATCAAGGAAGAACAGCTTGATGTCCGAAGGCATGGATGCACGAAATCAAGGGAAAGATCCTGGTCGATGGACACGTTCACTTCACTACCCCAGAGATCCGCTTTCGCTACGTCCACAGCTGCGTCGCCAGAGGCGGCGAAGTTCAAGGTCTGATTACCATTCCGCAGCTTGAGTTCGCCGGGGCCAACAACCACTGGGACTCCTGAAGATGCTATACCAGAGCACTTCGACCAATACAACGAGCAACTAGTGCTCGGGTACTTTGAAGGTATCGAGATCCCATTCCTGCCCCCATTCACTCAAACCGACTCCTAACCTATCCTGCTCTTATACGCAGGTCCCTGTGCGGCAATGACCTTCTCATTAACGACGAAACCTATTTTAAACTAAATTGGCAACGGCCGCCACGGATGCGACCTATTCAATTACGATCTCTAGATGGGATCCATCTCAACACAACATCTTAGGTAAGATCGCCCTTAATCCCTAACATTGTTTCTGTCAATACATTTCCGTCGGTTTACAAGGTCGCTGGGCGTTTGCATTACTAACACGAAATACGAGATGATCATCCTGTCTTAAGCTTTGCTAATTTATCTAGTGTACAGGGTATTGGAAAGACGACAAAAGGAAGATGACGAGTCTGATTCGACGTCTCGCAAGTCTAGGCTTCGAAGAAAACATCAACTCTCAACCACGAGCAACACCCATTTCCCTTAACACCGCTGGCTACAAATGTAATATGCATCTCTACTACTATGCCCTATGTAATCACTTAAATATCCGCAAGCTTGGGCGACGGACACCGTCACCGGCTGCCCAAGTTAAAGCTAGGAAGTGATGAAGGGCGAGCTCCCCTCGCAGACCGACAGTGCAACCACCCTCAAACAACGGGTACCATCACAACACCCCTAGATTCTATAACAGAAGGAGAGTTTCAGCGGAAGTAAGGAACTGTCCATTTAATTTGGTGAGTAGAGCTGCTTCTATTCATTTTCTACTCCTTTTCAAGCTGACATTCGTATAGTAGACTCAGTACAAGATGGCTTCACAATATGGATCCTCCCTACTACTATTTCGCCCTAGGTAGTTTTTCTTAGCTTGCAAACGCTAAGGTTGTCATCAGGACTAGGTAAGAATCTCCACAAGGTACCTGAAGGGGTAGAAGCAATTGTTGCTCAGCATGGGCGGGTGTGCGCCGGGTTTGTGAAGTAATGAGTCTTGTAAAGGAGATCACACCATAAGGAATATTATATTGCTCTAGGCGCATGCAGGAAAGAGCTTACGGAGAAGGAGTTAATGGAAGAGTACCTGGAAAAGGAGAAGTACCATGTAACGGAGCAAATTTCTTAGAAGTTGCATGTGGGTTTGATTGGTATAGCTTAGGAATTACCGGAACTAACGGCAAGCAGGGCCCTTACAGGCACCGATAGGGTCTACTTTCTAGTCTTATTTCCCCTTTCGGAAACTCCACGGGGGCCTATAATAGCAAGGACAGAATACGGCATATAGAGCTCGACAATCAGAAGGTTGTCTGTCAATGACTGGGCCTGCGTCTTCCCCTTGCTACATACCTACGTGTTTCATGGATAGGTAGGTATACCCGATATATACCTGACAAGAGCGTCGGCTATTGTCAATGAGCCCCTACCACTTCTATCTTCCTCAGCCTTCGTCGCAACCCCCTCCATGGATCGCCTTTCCTCTTCGACTCGATCCTGTGTGGTCGGCCGCCTGCTGTACCAGCCGTCCCATCTCTGACCTCTACATCACCCACGACATCTGGACAAGCTGCAGCTCTTCCCGCCAATCCGATCTTAGTGGTCTACTAGAGGTCAGTATCGAGAGCTTTGCGGGATGATACTAAGGCCGACCTGTTAGATATTCAACCTTTCCTTAACGGATGGCTGGATGACCTTAACAGTACCGAAAGGGAGATTAACGACGGCGAGCCTGCTTCTACAATTCCCATCGACCAAACGCTAGTCGCCTACCATCGATCATGATGGAAACCAGACTGACAGTCGACTCCAGTAGGTTTACCTCTCAAGTTCTGTTCTTTTCGTCCACTTCTTCCCTGTCCCCTATACCCTATTCGATTTTCCGAGGAACAATGCTAATCATGCGAAAGGCAGGAGAGAGACGTTACGGGTTCATTGCCACTCTCGCAAGCTCCGCCCCCGATTGCTCCGATCCCCCCTAGCCGAACAGTATACCATGAATCTAGACGCAAGCGTTCAGCGACCGACGAACGATAATACGCACCTCCTAGGAGCGATACAAGCATCAGCGTACCGCAAATACCGTCCCCGTTCATCTCCTCAACCCGGTGAAGCTTTGGCTTTATCTGGGGGGTTCCTGGTGCCGGTTCTATGCTGAATCAGAGCATCGCACAACGACACACGAACACCCACACCTCTTCTCTACCTATATCACTTTGCTTATACACCTCGAGCCCCCAGGCGAAGTGCTGCCTAGTCATCTGGGGGGCCTGCAATTTCAAGTAAGCTTCCTTGTTCCAACGCCTTATCACGTCGAATCAAATTATCTCGAAAGGTATTCTAACTCCCATCTCATTGACTTCTACCATCATTGCAGTCATAGCACGGTCGGTAGCGCCCGCGGCGTCGATGATTCATCAAATCAACAGGATTCGACATACACCTAGGTGCATTGTACCTAAGAACTCGACTACTTCTTGATTAGAATCGCTAGTGTCAGCCAGAACGATACTAGCAAGGGTGAAAGGCCAGCTTTCTCGACTATCGGTCATTCTTGAGCAGCGCTCACCTCCCATGCCTACTTGAAATGCATTGATTTCTTGTTATGGACGCCGAAAGCCCTAGGAATCTTCCAAACCATCCGCAACCCCGACCACCGCCGGCAGCCTCGAACCCCTGAGTCGACGAATCCTATGTCCTTCGCTCCAGTTCGCTGGCTCCAGTCAACGTCTGTTCATCCCACCCCATGGTAGGAGAGTGGCCTCAGCGCCTACGTCCGGGCTAGTGACTCGCAGCCATGCCAGAATACAAGCCGTGACGATACTCGCACTGAACGGTGGTGGAGCACCGGGATATTACGTTCTTGAGGGGCATGATGCGACCAAATAACGATATTCTCCATACCAGTGACAAGGGTCAGGAGAGCAATGGCTCGCATCAAAGATGCCGCCGTAAACGCATTGACGCCGCGGCAGATTTACAATAAGACCCTCGTACGAACTCAACTTTGGTGCGTCGGAGTTCACTAATCTACCTACTTGGTGGCACACAGCCATAGAGAGGTGGCTTAAGGTGTGTTGCTTGCAACACATGATACCATCCTTAGATGCCACTAGATCAAGGAGCAACCGGAGAACAGGACGTCGAAGATCGACTTGGAGCGTAGTCCTAGCCGAGATTCTCGCCGATTGGGCGTGGTATCGATGAACTAATCTGGTATGCCTAGAGCGTCTCGCGGACGTCTTTAGGATAGGGTGGGTGGGTAGGACACAGATTCGACATCATAACCCTATCGAACTAAGATCGTGCCAAGAAAGAGATGTGGAGTAATGTGGACGAGGAGTCTGCAAAGGAAATTGCAAGCATCTGAGAGGAATCTCCCTACCTCGATTTGCCCGCCCTTAAAGAATCTAGAACTCTCATATTGGCAAGCTGGCCTAGTGAAGCTTAAGAGCGGCCAGGCTGTGCCAAAGCCAAAGCATCTTACGAGCTACATCAACCTCCACTCAGTATGGCCGATCTACGGCTTGACTCGAAATAGGTGACTGCGGAATCAGCACCTTCCCAGGTGAAGGGGGATAACGACGGGCTCATCATATACGCTAGCTGATACTAGACCTACACACGTCTGGTGTGCGGATACCAGGCCGCCACTGGCATCATGGAAATGCACATATTGAAGGGGCTTCATGTCAGTCTCTGGCTCAAAGAAGTTTCTCTTTACCATAAGGACACTTGAGGCACAAGGCACAATATAGCTCTACCAGCAAGCTGTCTTGGTCCGTCGAATCCTAAGGGCTTTCACTCTAGGGCCAGCCAATTGCGAGCGACGGACAAATAATGCAATTGAAATTACATTTATATTCCTTTTTTGAATACTACATCCGGATTCCCTTTTGTTTATCAGAACTAAGCACGCCGGACGTGGACGATCGTCTCCTGGACGTACGATACGACAACTGCACTCCTCGGACGAGAACATCTACCTAATTAACAACAACGAAGTGATGACCGACCCAAGGCTCACCAGACTGGTATTCAAAGAGCGAAAGAATAGACCGCTCACCTACATCGAGCTGGACAGGAGGTCTTCAGTTTTCTTTAACCCTGAATGGCTGGGTCACCTGACGAAGGCTTTTGACTAGCTCATCATTCGTCACGATCATATTTGCGGAAAGTACGCTAGTAACCGCTCCTGCGTAGAAGCAGCGCCAAACGAGTCATAGCCTGAGACGACTGAGTCTCAAGGAGACGTTCTTGAGGAAGAGGGCACACACCTGTACAAGTATCTTCCGAATCTGGATATGACGATTCGGTAACTTTCAGCAGACAATGTGCACTTTAGTAGTCTGAAAGGCCCATACTAGGATTGGTGTTCACGCAAAATTGATAGCTGGGACTCAGCCCCCTATTCTCGGATTGGGTGGAACTAATCCTTGGGAATATGGATGGTACCATTTCAAGGTATCCCTTGAAATGAAAGGCCAAGACACACCTCTAATTATCACATATTACTTCATACCATTTTCCCTAGGTCAATGGCCTCTGGACTGTTACCGCGCTCCTGACCAACGTCAACCTATCACTACTATGGCCAATTTCGCCAACTGCACCCTGAGAATCCATCAACGACACCAGCACCGAGGACTCAGACTCGGCTCAGATGATCCCAATAACAACGTCCCCACCAATATCACCGTCGACAATCCCTCTCATTCAAGAAGACATTACTATTATCTCTTACCTCGAGCTGGATGGAAGGACCACTTAGATCTTCATCCAGAATTGAAGACAACGTGGACGGATTTAGAGCTTATGCCAGCAGTCAAGGCCGGCAAAGCTTCCCAGCCCTTTCCTAGCAAAATTCCCATTGGCTATACTATCGGATGATGATGGCCTCGGGTACTCGTCTGCTGAAGACAGCGACGAGAAGAGCGAAGACAATGGTCGACGACCAGGACAACTTGAAGGCCTCTACTCCAGTAGCTTGAAAGCAATTGATGGCCCACTCAAGCAGAGCCCTACAAGAACCGAATATTCACGGATGTAGACACGTCTCTCGAGGCATTCGAAGAAGCCATCTCGTCTGACAATGCGGACCCTAACCTTATGGACCTCGAGCTCAGCTTCTGTGAGGAGGTGACGGACTTCATTGTCGATCTTCAGATACTGCCCTAAGCTGTATGGGGATAGCTAGAAATGACAAGACGAAATCGTAAGACAAGATCAACAAATTCCAACCATATATGCTCGCAAGCCGGCTATAGAAAGGACCGGGAAAATAACATGCCTACCTACTTTAGCCGCCGCGAAAGATTGCGGTGCCATCCGCAAAGATCACGAAGTGTTGCGACATTGTCTCTATCACTTTTACTCCATCATATATACGGCTCTTCCACATTATCCCATTCTACCTATCCACGTCTAACGACGGGCCGCAAGGCCACGGCTGTTGGTTCCTAGCAACGTTTTGCCAACGCCTCAGGATCCTTCTCAACGACTATTTCGTTTAATATCCAATAGTTACCTGCCTAAGGTATTGACACGTCGCAATATCATTCTCTTTCTTCGAATAAGGCTGCGCCATCACGACATCTGGCTCTCGGCGGTACGCGATTCGAAAGTGGTGCCTCCATTAGGAACTACGACTGCGACCGCTCTGCTCTAAGCATCGGCAGGTTCTCCGCTTTCACCAACCGTTTTCTCATCTAATCTATCGATATGATTTCCAAACAATGGGGGTACAAATATGGGCATCGCGACACCCAAAGGCTGACCTGACGTCAAGCAGGTTTTCCTTGCGTTAAGCGCTAGGGGGCCGACCGGTTCGGCTACCATCTAGATAGCCGGCTTGACACCAGGCCTGATGTCGACCAGATGGGAGTAACCGACTTCCTCCCATGTGGTCGGTAATGGTGCTGTGACTTAGGGATATATGAAGAGGCCGAGGAGCACTATCCTGTCTCGCAGATGTCCTTGATCCAGCTGCTCCTCGATACCTTTCTTTGCGGAAGTGCATTAGAGTGTTGTCTCGCCCCTCTCCTCACAATACGCAAACTCGCCAAGGAAGCTTAGTCGCAGTAATGGTTGAACTAGAAGGGGTCCCTAACCACTAGAATTCCCTCGACTAAGTCTTCGGTAATGAGGAGAGACATCACCGAGCCGCCCATATTAACAGGATAATACCTAGGTCTTGCAACTATAATGCCCTGCCTGGGACCCTTACCTATGGGTCGATATACTCCGAAGAAAAGCGTCGATTAACCCTCGTCATACCTTTCTACCAGGTTGCTTTAATGTCCTACCTCAAGCAACTACGCGATTGAAGCACTATGATACGATAGGCTCGTTGTATAGAAACGGAAAACAAGACCCATCGAAGGTGCTTCTTACGGGAGGGGGGGCCTCTAATCGCTTCAAGGAGCTAGAGTTTACCTATTTCCCATTCTGACGGTCATTCGCTTCTCCCCTATTGTGCACGCTCATCGTCGATATCATCTTTATTATCTACTGCATTCAGCGGCGCCAGCATAGGGCAACAAGTAAAATCTGCCGACTTTACACTCCATCAAAAGTTACCTCTTAGGATATTTGACATCCTATGGGTTTACTGGAAGAATAGTGATGGTACCATCCCATTACTATGGCGTGGACTATTTCCACGTCACAGACATGTGGGTCAAAGCAGTAAAGGGCCACAATGACAAACTGGTCAAGATCTACATGGTGCGCTTAGAGAAAATCAATTTGACTAAGCGATCCTGGTGGACGCCAAAGGATTTGAGCGGCCACAACGCCGGCGAGTTCCAGCCCGGCGAATTCCAGCCCGGCAAATTCCAGCCCGGCAAATTCCAGCCCGGCAAATTCTAGCCCGGCGAATTCTAGCCCGGCGAGTACTCCTGTGAAGCATGCACCTGTGAAGCATGCACCTATGAAGCATGCAACAAAGAAAGCAAGGAAATCTACAGACAAGGCTAGGCTTGATGGTTCTGACCCGTGGATCCCTAAGTGTTGGCAGTAAAGTTGGACTCAAAACACTTTATCACTATGATGAGTTGTGATTACCAGTAAGTTCTCGAGTCTTGCCATCAACTTGAAGAAGCTAATTAATATGCCTTAGATGCGAAGAGCAGGTTTTCCCCAATGAAGCTAGCACATTATTACAATGTGCTAGACTACTTCCATATCACAGACCTATGGACTAAGGGAGCCAGATAAGCTGGTGGAAGTCTTCATGATCCGCATTCTACATAATTGATGGGAAGGAGTTAAGGGAGCCGGGGATACTAAAGCCTGTTAAGGCATTTGCCTAAGTATGGCTTGCCTAGGGAAGACGATTTGGCTGTACGCCGGCCCTACGGAGAACCTAATCGGGAGCCGCGGCCTCATGGCTATTACCACTCACCACAACGACAAGCCACGGGCTTCCGGTGAACCCCTAGTGTGGTCCAACAGGAGAGCGGCTCTGAACGATGCAGTTCCCTATTATAGGGCCCACCAAGGGAGCTTGTACACTATGAAGAATGTTCCCCAAGGAATGCTCATAGACGCAGAGGTGGGCAGCCGCGACCATTTCGGAAGTCAAGTCATCATCACAAGGGCAAAGAGTTATACTCCAGGAGACAGCATCGGGCTAAGTCCAACATCTCACAATATTCTCGCTATAGACTGCATGGCTCTATTTCTAGACAAGACAATTCTGTTCTTTGTCATAAGATTGAGAGGCGGACTGCTATACATCAGGTCTTCGAGCGGCGCGTGCCTTAGACACAAGGATCCCTTCTTCCGGCATCAGACTGGCTGCACCACGGTAGCCTCGTCGGGACAAGATGCCGCTACCATCTCATAAATATACCTACCTAGGTAGCATCACGGCCGTGCCATTCGCTGCGGCAGGAAAATAGCATCCCAAGACGCAATCTTGGAAACCGGTTAGGGACTTTGGCCCCAAAGAGCGCAGAATCCCCCATCCCAAGCCACTTCTTGGGTGCCGATGAACCCCTTCTTTCTAACGCCTATGTTGGGGCCGTAACATCCTTCCACATGGACGAGAAGGGACCAGGCTTTCGAGACAGGTCAACTCTCTTGCCACCAGAGTGGAAGCTCGAGTAACGATTCGATGCAAGCGATGAGGAGGAGCCTCATTCGCCGACCCTAAGTAGAGAAAGACGGATTGAAGAAATGAATGCAATGAGTGTCTTCATGGCTACCTGTTATCTCCTATGCGACTCCAGTTCATCACGGCCTTGGCACTGCCACAACCAAACTGGCGACCCATCTACACCCTATCTTCAACCTCCTTCAGGATGACCTTACCTAACATTAGCTTACTCTACTCCTAAAGTTATCTACCTATAGGTTAGGTAGGCATACGAATGCCGATATACCATAGAGCCGGAGGCGACGCCTGAAGAAAGGATACCAGGTTAAAGCGATTGTCGACCGACGCAACGCGGGCCGAGCGACAGGCATTTCCTGATAACCAGAATACCTGGAAGCTACGCCGCAACCTGAACAACTGCGCTAATTTAATACGCAAGTTTAACGCTGCGCTCAAAGCCGAGGAGAAGATTAAGGACAAAGTGGACTTGGGGTGAGCCGTGTCTGGAGATCTTATTGTCTCCCACGGCTCTCCCGAACTGCCAGAAGACATTCACCAGAAAGACTACGTTGACTCGGCACCAAAACCCCCACAGTGGCACGGTTCACGACCCAGACTGACTATTGCAGTGGCGTCTGGGTGGATCGCAAAAGACTTCCGTTACTTGACAGGCTGCACCTAAGACAGCCGAAAACTTTCAATCACGTTAGAAGAATACGTCTCGTGAGGGAAGGCTTGAGTTACTCAACAGTACAGCTAAGCCCTATTTTGGATAGTAGTCTGAATAAAAGCGAGGCCTTCATGCCTGTCACCGCCACTGGTGATAGTGGTTTTCTACAGACTTCCCGCTCAGCTGTAATTTTCCTGTTGAGTTCTATTTCTCTGTTTCATACTTTGGAAACACTTCGCTTCGTGTCGTTTCAACATCATTAAGCTACTTTCTACCAATTCGGGACACAGTGAGGCTAAGTATAGGTACTTAGCCTATACTTAGCCTCTATGTGCACAATTCCTAAGCTCGTATAGAGCAACGAGAGGGCATGATCTCCTTAAAAGTTCAAGTACCAACTCAGCGGTACACTGGAGTCCTTGCGCCCTTATTCTCTCACATTATCTTCCCGTCATCTATGGGCTGCTATCATGATCCCTGAGCGCATTTACAAAGCTTTGGTTAAACACCTAAGGGGTAATCCTACCGACAACAGGATGTCACTCCAAGGAGACGCTTCTCAAGCCAGATGGGAAGCCCAGCGAGCTACTGGATTCCCTAACGCGTTCCCAGCTCCTGGTAACATGGGTAAGATACAGAATGTGCAGGATAATATCACGGTGGTGCAGGTAATCCACCACGTGAGCCTGTACAATATCTGGAATTGAACCCCCACGCGAAGCAGCTCACGCTGTTGGGAGTTGACAAGTTTAAGACCAACAGCCACGAACTCATCATAGTTCATGATGGCCTGTGGGGTTATAATGGGCAACAAAAGCCAACCAACCTACTTATTTAGCTGCGCTCTCAGGGGGGCCGAAATGAGCTCACAAATGTCCCAGAGAGATGAGCCGGTCTTTCTCTCAGTCCAAAGGCTGCAATGCTTCACGAACCCAACAGGGCAGCCCGAGCTACTGACCATAAGTGTTTCTTCAGTACACGAAGACGATAACGGAATACTTGCGTCGGAGCTTGACAAGCTGGACAGCTTTCAGATAAAGCCAAGGCGGAGAAAGCCCAGGAGGACCACGTCGACAACCCCGACATCCACTCGATCTTGGCAGCCCAGAACAGGAGATCCAAGAAGAGAGACGCAGGCAATTATCCGAGCTTCACAGCACACTCCTCGCTTTCGTCCGCAGTTACCTCCATCAGACTAATCCTGCCGCCAACATGCCGCAGAGTAATGAAGAAGCATTGCGTCTGTCCTATGAACACGCAGCACTGATCCAGGAGGACGGTATTTTTGGGTGCAAACTCACCGAAGGGTTAGCACTTATATCTCTATTTGCATTCTACGAGTACTTGAGCTAGCTTCCTCTTCGGCCTTGATTATCTCCTAAAAGTTGGATTCCATGATATCATCAACTACGACGAGAAAGCTATGGAAACGCGACGAGCACCACGTTAAGTGGCGGCCACGACGAAAAGCCAAGCCTTCAAAATATGATACGCGCTATCAGCTCTCTATAAACGAGACCCCTTCGTAACGGGATGCTATATCTGACGCAATCCACGATTAGTGTGTCGAACATATTCTCGGCCACAGTCTACGAGGGCAATATTGCCGTGCGCGAAAGATATACCGGCAAGAAGGCGCCATAATACGAGCAAAGAGTCGCCTAGAAGCGATGAAGGACATGCAATAACCACCAGACCCATATCGATCGAAGAACTGTCGAGATGGCATAGGGAAGAGACCCCTCGTCGACGAGGCGTCTTACTGACTTTCCCGCTCGTCTAGAGAGACTAGGTCGAGCTTCTCAGAGGCGAACAAGAATTGGTTACGCAAACAACAAGAGAAGATCTGTTGGGCCGCATCGAGAAACTAAAAAGGAGTTGCTCACCTAGACAGGCACCCGCCTACGTTGAGTTCACTCGCTGAACGTTATTACGTTTCATGATCCATCGGTTCACCATACCTTTCTCGAAACTTGTCGATAAATCTGAATTCTTGGTATAGCTTCGCCGTTATGAGTCGTCCTATCTCATAGCGCGCCGACGTTGTCTTCCTTGCTCCAATCTTGCTGCCACCATTAACCCTTTCACCCGTTCCCGATTCTAACTTGGAGATAACCTCTTATTCATCACTACACTCAACTTCCTCATGCGCCAAATCTTCCACCGTATGTACGCCTATGGTATCTGCCGTATCGCGCTATCTCTGCATCTGGAGGCTTGCCTCAGCCTGTGGATTGCTATCTTGGATTTTTCACTCAATATCGATGTTCGGTAGCTCGAAGCTACCCTCAGGCCGTTCTGAGCGGTTAATATCGCCTTAACGACATATTTTGGCTCAAGAGTTGGTCCCTACTCTTGAGTTAGAGTCCCTCAAGCCCACATCATCCTCCAAGGGACAGACTTCGGCATCGAAGCTACACCATCATTCTCTTCGATTCGACATTGAATTTCTTAGCCCTCGAGTTAAGAGACTTTTAGGTCACCATATAGTAACATGCCAATGTGTCTTGGAATGTCTCGCAAACATATCGGGTACCCGTTGATGGCCTGACTAAGACAAGCCGAACGACTAGGAAGCAGAATCATCTCCTACACTACCTAGGTAGTTAGGGCCCCTTCGCTTTCCATCCTTGATTATGAGCTCTAGAATGTCTAGAAGAGACGGCCAAAGATAAAATCATTAATCTTCTTTCAATACATTCTTCTTGACATTCTAGAGCTCGCCATAAAGGATCGGCTGAAGATGACCGTTTGCTGCTACGATGGCAGCGTGCCCAGTATTTCGCAGGACGGCGCCGATTCGCGGTTGACCAATAGCTCGGAAACGAGATTAATCCTCGTCTCTCTTAAGGCTGAGAATGCGCTCCCCTACTTAGACATGTCCGTCCTCAACCAATGCCTAAAGATGCTACCCAACCTCGAAGTGTTAAGTATACATAACTACGAGCTTCTTCACTTCGGCAAAACTATTAAGCTTCTTAACGCCATAATCGCTCATAACAACCGGCGCGAAAACAGGTTCGTACGGGCAGACTTCTCGCCGTTCTAGTACTATAGTCCTTAACGACAAGACGATAGCAGAAAGGGCGAGTACGGAGTCATACCGTCCGACATGGGTATAATCGATACTCGAAGAGCAGTAGTCGCTACACTCCGCACGGCTGTTCCTCTTACGGTGCAGAACGCCCCTTTGCTTTTGCTAACCTAGACCACACCCACCATCAAGTCTCCCTCCCTTACCGTTCGCGATGAGGGAGTGTGAGTCGGCCTCAGGTACGAAGATCTCCATCCGAGTTGAAGACGCAATTTTAGGCTGGCAATCGGTTACGGAACAGCCGCTGGATCCAAGTAGCGGCATCAGCCCTGTTCTTCTCGAGACTTTTGCTCCTTTTAATTACGACACGGGGGCTGGCCTCGGCTATCCCCCAGTCGCTCTCGGCTGCCAACGGCTCACAGCCCTTTAGAGGAATAAACAGATCTAGACAGGGTCCCCGAAACAACAGCAAGCAATACCCCCCTATGTCTCGATTGCGGAGCTTTTCAAAGAGGTCCATGAGATACTTAGGGACCTAAGAGAGCAAGCACTAGAATCGGTGGCGTTGGTTAACTGAGATTCTCCTATTATATGTTAACTTTTCGCAAAATCGAACGAGGCTCATCTTTTCACAATTAACCGCCCTGTAAAGGCCCCTCTCACGAGGGAGCCTCCATCTATTATGGCATGAGGCTAAGAAAGTAAGGACTGAGCCAATGCTACCCTTTCTACGCTAGGGGACGTCGATCATTACGACTTCGCATAGCCCCAACAAAAGGGGCTTCCATAGCACATCTATAGACGAGACGAAGCCGGCCCTGTTAGCCATGGACCGAGCCAACGTCCACCACGCTAGCGTAGACCCCAGACAACTAGGTGGAGGAACAATGCAATAAAGAATATAGAGGCAGATATCCCTCCATTCGACATTATTTCGAGGCCGTGCCCGTCGTCTACGAATAGGCGCCGGTTGGCTTACCTTTTCGTCGAGATATGGGGTGTCTCGTTCACACCTTCGTCAGAAGATTCAAGGCGGGTATAGCACAAGTTCGGCTAATCACACTCCATCTCACTGGTGGTTGATCGGGAACCCCGACCGTCGTCTATGTTATTCCAAGAGATGAATTGATTCGATAACCTCGTCAATTTTAATGCCTACCCAAGCTATCGCAGCTAGGTGCGGCTGGTTGGAGGACGATCAGAACCAACTGGGAGACTCCATGATGGAAAAGGACCGTGAGGCGTTTGCCCGCGGAATCACAGTCAACCAAAAGTGAACCAGAGATTGTGCATTGATCCAGCCACGTGGGTAATATCCCAGCAGGGAGTGGTGTTCTTGGAGCTGCCTATATCATTCCATCTCACTTTATAGAGTACTACTGCTGGTAACGCCGGCCCGAGCTCGGCAACGACAACCGATGCGACTGTCGAAGACGTACAAGAATAGGATAGCGGGATGAAGCCGATCCCACAAGCACCGCAGCCACACGCCAAGCCATAGAGCAGAAGCGACGCAGCATCATTGCAAATCATTCGAGAGAAGAGAATGCCCAGACGGCTTCGGTCAGGAATGTCAATGCAACAAACTGATAGCTTGTCTACAACTGGGATTGACCGTGCTGCTTCAGCATTGGTCCTGCGCCAGCGAGCGGAAGCCCTACTCGTCTCTCTTAAAGCTGGCAATGGGAGCCTGAACCTTATCACGACATGTCAAGTCATCATCACTTCACACGGCCGTCCCATTATTATGGCAAATTGTCGTTGGTGAGCCGAGTCCTTCCGAGCCGGTATTAATACCTATACCTATGGAAGTCTATCCTAAACCAAGTACGACATCTTCCGGGTAAGTATTCTTTCGTCACGCTCGTTACTTCTCAAGGCTGATTCCTCCGTAGGTCGACCCGAAGGTGACCGCTGCAGAAGACTTCGCCGTTCTTCCAACTCACGAACTCATACGCCTTACTACCATCTCCAATTCTTCTCATTTGATATTTAGGGCGGTTTCGCCTCCTTACGATCTCCTGCAAGAGTCTCACCAGTCTACAACTTAGAGGGTGTCGATCCTCTTCAGATCCGTACGCTAGGTCAAGATCCTCAGTGAATACAGCCTAGTCGCGCCCCTCCAAGGGGTACCAGTTGAAGCGCGTGAACATTGTAGCAAGTTATACCGAATGCTCATTATCCTCTTCTTTCAGGACATGATCATTGCTAGAGAGATCGATGGCAACAGATACGGTCGGACCGGTGCCAAGGACGACGATGAGAGCGCATGGATAGCACATCTTTCTCAACTAAGGCCAATTACGAGGCCAAGAAAGAGCAGAAGCTCTAACATTATTATGACGGTCTAAAACTGCTCCGGTGGACCATGTCTCACTAGGCAGATACCTGCCTACCTCAGCGAGCTTCAGCAGGACTGTGATACACTCAAACAAGACCATGAAGGTCTCAGGAGTGGGCACGAGGCGCTAAAGAAGAGTCTAGCAGATCTTCGAGAGGATTATGACCTGATCGAGCCCATCACTGAAGTGAAAGAAACAGGCCTAACAATCACACTAGATGTTTTTGTGAAGATGGTACCTAGGGGCATCGCCGAAGTCATGGGGGAAGATAAAGCCTCCAATTCATCACTCCGCGAGCGGGTAGGATGCCAACGGCAGCGCCGAAGGCCTCGTCTGCAAGAACAACTAGTGCACAAATACCAGAACTGAAACCTACATCTGTCAATCCCATAACTGGGAACTGGGGGCATAACGATTAATCACTCATAAACCGGTGAGAAAGATGAGACGGAGCCAGGGAAAAAGAATGGACCGAGAGATACCTACAGGTTATCACTCCTATATCAATTGGTGCCCTATGGACTATCCTCGGGGTCGTACCCAGATGGCACCTGGAAGTTATCAACCTAACCACCAAGCCTACAGACCATAATAGGTCAAACATCAGGTCGAACGTTACGAAGATACACACCTCCCCAACTAGAGCCAAACGAGGAGGGACATCGCACCCTCAGTAATACCACAATCGGGGGCTCATACCATCAAGAATCCTCATACAACGTATGACTTGCTCCTAAATCATCCTTTTGACCTCCAAGCAACGTCACTCTCTCATCTACAGCAATTGAAGGAAGAAAGCCCCATACTTTACCTTGGCTACAATGACAGTATATCAACGACTCACACAACTACCTGAGTACTGTATCGTCTGATGAGGCTACTATGGGAGCATTTATAAGCGCAATATTAGCCTCGGTGGACCTCAAAACCGTGACAAGCGGTATGCTTCAACCAAGACACCCAATTCTGACAACGAAGCGATAATTAACGAGTTTATCAACAACCAGACCCTGGGAGGATATCATTTACACTTTTGGGCGACCTGTATCACAAACAATGATACGATGAATGTTACGAATTCCTGGCATTATGGACCTTCAAACCCCCTAAGAAATCCCAAAAAGGGACCAAGCCGACTCCAACGTGGCAATATAATGCGTGTGGTTTACATGGAACCAACTACTGTGATGAATTCAAATCACACGCGACTAGGTAGACTGTCCCATTTCCCAGTTCTATCTATAAGAGAGCAGTTATGACCAATGTACCGACATTGGAAAGTTAGGTACCTACCCACAACACTGCCGAGGCCAAGCGAAAGTCCGGAAGGCCGCCTAAGCGAAGGACGTTTGGTCCACCACCAAAGAAGGCCACAAAGGCACCGGAATCACAATCGCGAGGATAACATAGGCACGACAACGAGACTGATTGCCAAGGCCCCCCCAAAAGGCAATAGGCACAAAACGAGGAGCGGACTCAGTTGTCAGCAGCTCATCGCCCAAGCCAAAGAAGCCTACTGCAAATGCGGTATTGACATCAGACAATGTCGTCTTCTCTTGCCACGGCTATGGCATAGGATCGGGTTGACGACTTCCTCGCCCACCAAGAATTGTTGATCAGAATGGGGACAAAGCTCAACGATATCAACGACAATATATGGAAGCTACAATGCTCATTCTTAAGACCATCACTGGGCACCGAGGGAAATACTACAAGGACCAATTCTTTTAATCGTGATGAGATTCTCTCTATTCACGGCCGAGAAAGGCGGCAAAATCCGCATCGTGCTCCCAAACCGCAATGCCTTGGAGGTATTGCGGATATATGGCGACGCAGCCACCCGGCCATGTCGTCAGACGCTCATTCTAGCAGAATTCCCGCGCAAGCTGAGGCAATGAACCTCGTCTACAACATAATACTTGTGATGAACAAGACGGCGGGGATTGTAGCGAGCGCAATCGACGAACATGAGGGCAGGACAGATACGCTACTGTAGAAGATTGACGACAAAATGTCGATGGAATTTAAGGCCTTGGATGAAGCTATGAAGAAACTGGACATCAGGTGAAAATTATCAGCCACTAGAAGGAGGGAAACCGACATACTTTCCCATTTGGCTTGCTTCAACAAACCATTCAGCCGCTTGCGCGTGGCGGACATTACTAGAGGCCTAGGCCCTTGATGGGATATTCTTCCAATTCGTCCAAGTCAATGTCTGCCATCAGCTACAGTACAACGACTACTTCCGGTGAGCGGACCCCTTATAATGGTCCTCGCTTTCGGGTTGCCGGCTATTAAGAGAAGCCCTTCAAAAGGCCAAAACTACCACACAGGGTGTAATCCTACAGATTGTTCGGTCTTCGAAACTGCGATAAGAGCTGTTCTATTTCATAATCTAGAGCCGCCACCGACTCCAGAACGAGCCATCAATAAATAGGGATGACCTGACAGAACAAGCGGCCTCCTTCGACAATAGGCCCCAGTTTGGCATGGTACGCCCATCAACGAGGAGGTCTTCGCCTTTCCACAGCCAACTGCCATGGCAAATTCAATGCCCATTGAGATTAAGTGCATATGACCCGACTCATCGAGTATAGCAGCTACAAATAGCACGCGCTTAGTAGACACACCTTTCTGACCTTTTTATTTTATATGATGTGTATCATAGCGTGGTGCATACATTATATCCTCTCCTAACCACAAAGAAGGAGGCAAAAGACTTCGAGGGGAAGAGAGAGCATTATGACAAAAGACGATGGGAGATGATTGGAGTACAACGAATACGCCGAACAGCCCCCAAGGGGGCCGCAGAGTGCTGGCACCTACTGAGCCAACCATGAAAAGACAAGAGATCAGCTTGCTTATCAAATGCGTCGGGCGACAGAACTCTGGAAAGCGTTCACCGGGTGCGTGCTATCACGATGGTACGTCCCCAGCCAGCCACCTGGTACGCACTTTAGTGTCACGAGTGAAAGATGCTGACCGATACTGATTTAGTCAACCGCCCCGTGATTGATAACTCCGGGTCTCTCATTTCGGGTTAACTCCCAGTCCCCTAACATCCTCATTCATAGGTAATCAGTACAAGTCGACGCCCAAAGTTCGGGCAAAAAGGGCATTACGGCTAGAGAAGCTTGAAGCCAATGGAGCATATTCAACAAATGTCATGCCATAAGTGTATGGCTTCAATGATGGGCAGAATACGAACTGCTGGCTATCAAAGCTTCTCGATACGTCCTTAAACCGACGAAAGCAGAATTGTCCCCAACGCGACAGGGGAGAAGGAGTATGAGAATACAATATGAGACCAAGCGAGGCCAACAAACCTCCTACCCGGGCAATGGCCCTGCCATCGATTATGATTCCTCCGACGTCAATGATGACACAATTTCCGGCATCTATGGAATGGAAGGCGATGACCATCCACCCAAGCCAAATCGGAAATGCAGACACGGGGACGAGGTCGCCGACATTTCGGAACTAGGCCATCATGATGATGGGGATGTCAAGCCCAAGAGGAAGCAGCTTGACGACGACGATGACTACACTCCCGACGCTGATGCATCCAAGCACCACAAGTCGAAAACCGGTGGAGTCACTCAACGTCGGGCTCGCCGTCCAGCGTCTTCGGCCAGACTGACTGCGAGTCCTGTGGGCGAACAGCTTCTAGACAGGTGACTCGAAGGAAAGCTAGACTTCCTACAGCTTCAAGGACTCAGCCGCTTATTACCCCTGCGACTAACTATACTACAAATGCCGCTCCGAAGGCTAAGTACCACTATAAGAAAGGGGCGACGAAGAAAAAAAAAATAAAAAAAAAGTAAAAATAAAAAAAAAAATTAAAAAAAAAAAAAAATTAAAAAAAATAAAAAATAAAATAAAATAAAAAAATAAAAAACAAAATAAAAAAATTAAAAACAAAATAAAAAAATTAAAAAATAAATAAGAAAAAAAAAGGGGGTGGAGGGGGGAAAGGGGGGAGCCTGAATCTCGGGCAGCCCAAGTTTCAAGGGCCCTCAGCACATTTCCCCCTGACTGCAACCGCGTCTCTTACACCTCAGCAACCATTGTCAACTCACGACGGATAACCATATACGCGGGGCCAACCTGTGGTGTACAGACCACGGCCGCCACATAAAGGAAGACCACTAGGCCAAAAAGCCCGGTGCGTTAGGCAAAGTCCTCTGCCCGTGGCCTGATGCTGCCTGAAAGCCCCCATGGCCTACTCAGGCGTCTTACGATGCTGCCACTTTCATCAATACGATGGAACGCCGGCGAAACAGGTCCAAAGTGGATATTATAGCGATAATATCGACGATAACTATCCACTACTGCTCGGTGCCCCTCAGGGATGCGTATGGAGATTAGTCAATATACAAGAAAAGCGGACAAGCTGTAACCATGTTCACCACAAAGACTGCATCCAATCCAATGGTCGCGCAGCGCCGGAGCCTCTACTGTTCGTATCGGAGAGGTACCGCGTACCTCCGCTGTCCCATTGGACCAGACGGTCAAGTCACAGATCGCAACAACATAGCCACGAACGATTCCGAGGTCGATCGCACCGAACTTGTTTATTATATTGGCACCAACACTCATTTGGAGCCTCCGGGCTAGAGATGGAGACTCCCATCAAGATGGAACAGCCGGGTCCCGCGGAGGACGAGATGTGAAACTACATGCATCTTACCGAGGAGGCTACAAGCCCACGTGGTAGACTATAGAGGACTTCAGCAAAAACCCCCAAGGAACACAGATACCCTCTTCACTTTCTAACGAAGTCGAAGGAAACACTTGTGAAGGCCCAACTGGGACCATTTCAGGCTGCTAAAGCGACACTCGAAAGGTCATCCGGATCACCATACTCTCATCGACCCCATAGGCAACCAACAGACCAACCTTCTCAAGCCGCGTGGATTATACGACCGCCATCTACACAGCCTGCGTGCCTACGCAACTAAATCCATCCGTGCCGCTGCCAATCGCCAGCTCACACTTGAGATGCCGCTCCTACGGAGCATGATGTACCACTCAAACCAGAAGAGCAACGGGCCTCAGCTATGAAAAATCAAACCCAATAAACACGACAGGTGTTACCCGGGCCATTATCTGCATAATTCACCGGGCTGAGTAAGACTTATGCTCGAGATTCGTGAATCCGGTCAGCAAAGAACAGACCACCGAGTCAAACCCGCCGGTCATCCTACTATGCTGTCAATCGCCAACGAGAAAGAGTTAAAACCCTTCCATGGCCTCTCGTGAGGGGGTGCGTTGTGCGGTTCTACTTATATAACTAAGACCCGAAGAATAGGCGCCACAATCGCCGCCCAACCATTCGTTGAGATTCCCCCGATTGAGCTTTCCTTCTTTCTATGGACTGGAGAACACCAGCAGGGACCTTGATCGGCGTCAGCATGACGCCCGAGATAGTGTCGGCGGGGCCATAGCCACAGCTAATGCGGCCAACGTGGCTAAGAGTTCATGGGCAACAAGGATGTAACACTATAGATGACATTAATAACATTAAAATTGTACAATGAACAACTCAGGCCTGTTCACAATCGTAGACATGAGAGGTGTACAATCCTCCTAAATATTATTAGTAGGCCCCATCACGCGTAGACCATGCCGGGCTTTCAACTAGGGCGACGGGATCGCGCCCTGTCAAAACCGGTGCACCAGCCTCAAGCCTAAAATCGAGGACCGGCGTGTCGCCACTATCTTCCATGCGCCATATTATCAACCCGATCCAATTCTCGCCCTTGTAGTTTAGAATTCCCTCTGGGACAGGGAAGCTCGTCTGCGGCCCGATGTGGCCCACGAACTTCCCGAATTGCCATCCGTTCACGTATAGCTGAATTCGCGCTGCTCCGCCAGCGACGTTGCGGAAGGAGAAAGCGAGGGGGATATCGTACTTGTCGGAAGGTAAGTCTAGATTGAGCGGCGCTATATGGAAGGATACTCCAGGCTCGCTCGGCGGAGAGAAAGGCGAGCCAGCGGTAAAGTTCCCGACCGGAGGCTGGGGTAGGTGGTAGCCCTGCCTCTCAGCAAAGAGTCCTCCCTCGTTCAGGGGACCCCTCGCACGATCAACGTAATCTTCGCCGCCGAGGTTACCGGTAAGTTTCCAGGTTACCGGAGTCGTATTGATGATAGAACTCGCTAGGCGGTAGTTGAGAATTCCGCGAGGGGCCTTGCCGGTATCCACGCCTGGCACGTAGTTCCCATCTAGCCCCATGTGGTCGATTACGACCGTCAAGACGTATGACTCTCCTTGTGAAAGGCCGGGCAGGGTGTACGTCGCGTCGTAGCTCGAAGTACTGGCGTCTCCAATCCAAGATCCCAGAAAAGTGCCGTTCAACCAGACTGAGTGGCCGTATGCGGTGCCTCCCTGGGTTTTGATCTCGAAGGACTTCTCGGTACCCTTAGCGGTGAAATGGCCCCGGAACAGAAGCACTCCGGCGTGGAAGCCGTAATCTCCGGCAAACAGGGAGGTGGGTGTCAGTAGACTTTGGTATGAATTGTTGGTCGATTGGTGATCCGCCGCCACCCACGCGGAATCGTCGTAATCTGCTTGGATTTCTGGAAGCGAGTCGATGTACATCCATGGTAAGCCAGATAATGAAGGTAGATTTAGTGAAGGTACTGAATATAATATGTCTGCAACAACTCTTCCATCTTCAATCCTAAATTCAGTTTTCTCCCCGTTGATTTCTAAGTGCGTTGTATCTAAGGGTGCTCCGATGACTTCGACGATCGTTGATCTATTGAAATCTGCGGAGAGCGAGATCACGTCATTATCAATGGAGGCGGATCTAACGAGATATGGCCCGTTGACAATGAGCGATGAAGATTTGCTGGTCTGAGGTACCCAGTAGTTGTAAGCAGAGTTTCGGTCTACCATCGGTTAACTCAATTCATAGGAATAGAAGAGCGTCTCCCACCTAAGATGTAAATTTGAAAGTTGTCGATTCGAACAATCCTCCTCGTAGAAGAAGTGGCCCAAGTTAAAGTAACGAGATCACTAATCCTGTTAACTAGGATAGATTTGTCTGCCACGATAGGAGAGGTGCTTGTAACTTGTACTGCAAGCTCATTCATTTCATCTTCTCCACTATATACGAGAAGGACCGTCGTGTTTTCAAACTTCTGATGTGTGAAAACCTCAGCAGTCGAATACAAGAGTCTGGTACCTCGAACGTCATAGTCAGTGACTACGATCTTAGAGTCCCTTCCGTGAAGGGTCAGCGTATCGAATAGCGTGGGGATGGATACATCTCCCGTTAACGTGGGGAGTTTCATCGTGTAGTTGTCTGAGGCGATACTGGAATAGTCGCTATGTCGGACGACAAAGAATGACCCGCTACCCAACGTATTATTACCGGCAAGCCTTGTTACTGTAATTGCCGCATTGTTAGCATATGTCCAAACCAGAGCAGCCCCCGGCTCGGCAATTAGGTAATCTGGTGACACTTTCAGCCATTCAGCCTGTAGCTTGAGTTCCGAATATTTCTCTCTTGTGAGAGATCGATCTTCGGATATAGCCTTGAGTGAAGTTAACATCCGTCCTCCTAATAAGGTAGCTCTATACCTACTGCTCCATAGTCATAAGACGTATAGCCGCCAGGATGTCCGATGTTTCCCCAATTAGTCCCGCCGTAGATCTAGCATAAGTCAGTAGGGGGTGAGAGACTGGTTCGATCGACGCTAACCATGTAGATATTATGGATAGTTGCGCCCGCGGCAAAGTTATTCTTATAAAAGACTCGCTCGAATTCATCGTTAATAAATGCGGCACAGTTGTTAAACCCTGGGCCGCCCCAAGGATCGTAGGCTCCACCTTGGAACTAGCAGTATTTAGTGTGGGGTCATTAGCGAAGACTATGAGTCCTTAAGGCCTACCTCAACAAGTGAAAAGGGCGTCGAGGGGCTCTGTAATTCGTGTGTTTGATGGTAGATTCCAGATAGAGCTAACGGTGGCCAAGTGGAGGGGTTTCCCTAGGTCTATCAGTATTGAAATTGATATAGATATGATATGAGATATGACTAACACAATCAAACTGAACTGGATACGCATCGTGCCCCTATCTCTTGTTAGACTACGTAGTTAATGATGCTACGCGACACAACTCACGTAGATATCTACTTCGCCCAACCCTGTCCCTGGAGCATTGTGACCAAGTGGAACTGCATCGTTGCTAATTAAAGGTACGGTAATTCCCGCCTTCTGAGCCTGGTCTTCGACATACTGCATATACTTTCCGCTCGGGAAAGGAATAGATACGCCTACAGTATACTCGTTCTCAGGCTGATATAGTATAACAGGGCCGCCGTTAGTGATCTGTGCCCGGGCAATTATAGCACCCATTTGAGCAGCGTAGCTATCGGAAGTCAGCCAGAGGTGCATAATGATGGTAGTCTTAGGCTAACTTGTCCGTCGCCGCTAGATAATCGTCGTCCGGTGTCCTCAGATGCCCCTTAATACGTTGGAGCCAGCCAGGGAACCCGCCAAAGCTGACTTCAGCATTGATGTAAGGACCTGGCCGCTTTCGCAGTTCAGTAAGAAACCTCTGGAAACACGAGGAAGATCCTTACCGCGATGAGATATATACCAGCCTTGGTCGCAGCTTCGAAAAACTGGTCGTACGCGAACACTCCCTCAGCTGAGAAGTTCCCTGGCTTTCCCTCCAATAAAGCCCAATTACTATAGAAAGAGACACAGTTAAACCCCATTGCCTTGACTTTCTGGAAAATGTCAAGCCACAGTGACGGAACAGGCAATCTCCAGGGGTGGAACTCGCCACTCATGATCATGACTCTTTCTCCTCTTATGTATAATGAATGTTCGTCCCAAGTCACGACATCCTGTAACGATCTCCCGTTATTTTCGATGAATATATGGGGGGCTTCTTCCGCGCTTAAGGCATAATTCCAAATAGCCCAGAATATTATAGGCAGCAGGATGAGAAACCGTATGGAATTCGCTTGGAATTTGGCTGAAGCCATCGGGACTGGTATTCGAGTGGTATCTATGAGCCTCATACCGGCGGATAGTTCCTATGGTGGCTAGCAGAGTACGTCGACTGTTGATATCGCAATGAAATCAAATGTGGGTTCTTTTGATAAGATACGGGAGTTACATTAGGCGGACGGGGACGAATATTCGAACACATGGATTCAGACTAAACCCAATATACCTAGGCAGCAATATCTCTCTTCCTACAAATATTCATAATACGTTATCAAGCGTCCGTTATCAAAGATAGCTAGGTACTTGTAAGCTGGGAAACATGAAGGGAGGAGGTTGGGCTGAGCGGCTGAGGCTGACCCCGCAATCTGACCCCGTGGGGGAAATTACGCACAGACCACTATACATGTGTTTGTAGGCTACGACTGTCAGCTGTCTGGCGGCTGATCCCAGCTGACAGCGACGACATGTCTTCTTTTCCGTGGCAATCGCCTTCGCTAAGGTATCGACTCTCGACTTATAGAAGGCTTCCTCATAAAAGAAGCCCTCTAAGTACCTATGTAACTCTCTTATAAATAATTGTCGGAAGTAACTAGGTACCCCGTGATTCGTTACCAACCTAGGTACTTATAATCATGTCATATATTACCTAGGTGACTACGCAAATCAGTAAAGGTAGTGGATCAAGCCGCTGTTCTTTAGTTGACGACGTTCAGTGCATTGGGCAGTAGTACAAGGCAGAAGTACCTAAATCACTCTACTGATTTTCTTATAGAGCAGAATTACTATTGGATAGAGACTAAATCACCTAGGTGATGTCCTCAAAGACCACGGTAACGGACTAAATCACTCTACTGATTTTCCTATAGAGCTTAATTTTCTACAGAGCGCAATTCCTATTGGATAGGGATTTAAATTCTATATACCTAGGTACTTAGCTTACGCCCAAATGTGGTCATTGCACTGGTTAATCACCCCGAGAACAGCAACTGAATCGAATCAAGTCTTCTAATTACCTAGGCAACTACCTAGGCAACCTATTTTTGAGTATCACCACGGAAATCCAGTACGGAAAATCCTAATCAGTAGCTTAAGTGTCCGATCCGCCCATACTATTGGTTGATTTTAACGAATAATACCATTAATTGGCTCATTACCTAGGTAACATATTTTGTGGTCTATGCTAAGGAGTCAATGCATCGCCTCTGCTCTAATCAGCCCCGGCAACCACACAGGAACCTTTCATATATAATCTGGAGGTCTCCTCCCCATCTCCGACTCTCAATCTTCTTCCTCTCAACTTTTTTCACAAACCAAAAAGCCTTTTCCATCTTCTGACGGAATCTTCACGGTGAAAACGTCGACACTTTCTTAATTTACCCACACTTGAGAAAGATCACCTACTCTTTGATACTTACTCAGTCCCTTCACCAACAAGGTAACGTCCCCATCGCACCATCTCCTGCCTAATCAAGGATTGCATGACTGACTAGATATAATCTAGGGACCTCGGTGAAAAAGTCAATTCTTTCTTAATCTACCTAGCTTTAAGAAAGATCACCAACCTGCCACATACTCAGTCTCTTCTCCAAAAAGGTAACGTCCATATCGCAACAACTTCTGCCTAATCCAAGATTACATGACTGACTAGATACAATCCAGGAATCTCTACCAGGCTTCCAAGATGTCGCCATCGCAATCTTCGCAATTGCTCGGCAATAAGCGTCGTCATGAACAGCGGGATGACGACGAGGGACTGGCTGTTAAGGACGGTCATCACGAACAGCGGGGTGATGACCTGAAACACGCCGATAAGAAACGTCACCATGAACAAGGGGATGGTGACGAGGGAATCGCTGTCGAGGACGGTCACCACGAACAGCGGGGTGATGACCTGAGGCATGCGGATAAAGGTCATCATGAACAACGGGATGATGACCAGGGACTAGGCGACAAGGGACTTGCTTACGAGGTATGTCGTCATTAACAATGGGGTGATAACTAGATAAGGATTTACTGATAAGAAACAGCCACTGCGCTTCGTCAAGCAGCCCCCTCTGTCGGACGGCCAAAGCCTGTGCCAGAGCAATCGACAGTGCCAGAGCTTATCCCGGACCAAGGACAAACCAGAAGTGCAATTCCACCAGTTCGCAAAGCTCGCTCCGGAGCTGCGCCGAAAGATCTGGAGGGAGACTTGGCAGCATCGGGATGTGCGGCTGTTCAGATTCTATCTGGGCACCCGCGCAGCTCAATCAACAGCAGCCATCTTCGACAAGTCGGATGATAGGGACGATTTTCTGGATCTCCATATCAACCATGTTGAAGCGACAAGGCACTTCTGGGGCGTCCACCGGGAGGGTTTCGACCCAGCCGGACAAAAAGAAGACCTGGTGACCTGGACGGACTCCGAGGCCGTGGAGCCCACATCACTGTGGGTCAACCGCGAATCTCGCCATGAGACTCTGGGGCACTTCGAGAAGGTTCTGGATCTTCCTACGGGATCACCCTGGACAAGCAGCCGTGGCGGGCTGTCAAATTGTTACTTCAATTTTGAGCTTGACACTCTGAAGTTCAATTTGCACAGTCCGCTTTCGGCAGCCTTCTCGCTCAGAGATCTCACCAGGTTGGTGCGGATTTCTATCCCGGAAACAGCACCCGCTCTTCCGGACTTCGCCAATAGTACCGGACCGTTCGACCAGAGCGTCTTCCTCCTAAAAAAGAAGCCAAATGAGGATCAGGAAACCACCCAGGATTTCAAGCTGGTCTGGCGTTATCTCCGAAAGTATTTCCCTGCTTTACGCGAGATACGTCTGGAGTCCTTCCACAGTTGTCGGCGCTACAGGATCGTCAGGATCAGCGGCCAAGGGCCAATGACCCTGCCTGAAAATCCCCGGCGTGTCCGCGCCGACATCGACAACTACTGCTACGCATGCATGAACGTGCAGAGCGCAGTGGATACCACCTTCAGCCCAATAGGCGTCAACCTCCCTCTGGACTATTGTGCCGAACATGACCTTGGCCGGATACTCGACAAGTACTCCATCATGGAGCCGGAGTTCAAGGAAGAAACCATGGTCATCGGGACGGTGCCTGGCAAGAACGGTGGGAAAGGCGAGGACGTTACCGTCACGTTCCGAGCCATCTACGACGCTTGCGACAGATCGAACATGTTGGATCTGAAGGGCAGGCGCGTGGACTGGGATCAGGTCAAGAGAGAGTGTGTTGCTCGAACCCTCGAGCACGCACTGGGACCGCCCAGGGAGGACGAGTTCATGGTCTACAGCATGCAAGCTGATAGTCCAGCTCTCGATGATTAAGGCCCAGGTTTAACCTGATGACCTGTAAGTTACCCATATTTTATTCTTATACTTGACAGCCTTACTAATCTACGATAGGTACTGTCAGGGACCTCCAGAATGGGGAATGGCACGAACAAGTAGGTGTCTGACCCGGAGGGTATTCGTTATGGCTCATATAGAGCGAAAAAAAAATTATTATTGTCAGCCCACAGATGGCTTTTTTTGACAGCATAAATTGCTAGTCACTGACATAAATTGTCAAAGTCAATAGCATAAATTGCTATTGTCAGCCCATAGAAGGCTTTTCTTAACAGCATAAATTGCTGGTGTCAGCCCATAGATGGCTTTTCTTGTACTTGACAGCATAAATTGCTAGTCAACAACAAAAAAATTGTTAGGTCAATAGCATAAATTGCTATTGGCAACAGCATAAATTGCTCATATCGACAGCATAAATTGCTAGTCTCAATGACATAAATTGTCAAGGCCAATAGCATAAATTGCTATTGGTAACAGCATAAATTGCTAATGTCAGCAGCATAAATTGCTAGCTGTTCTCAGTGTGTAAAGTGTTCCTGTTAGCAGCATAAATTGCTGGAGATATCATGTACAGATGGTCCATAGAGGTCAGGCTTTGCTCCTCTTACTTTGGACAATTAATTTACACCACACACACACACAAACTCCTGAGTCTTAATTCGTGATCGTCTTTCACTAAGTGATAATTGTCGTAGAATAATGCATGAAACATAATATGAAGTGCGACCTGGTTCTAGTAACGGTACTCCATGCCCTTAAACATTAGACTTTCTCGATTTTACTAATGATAGCCACTGTAGATACCTCTAAATGGAACTAACCGCATGTAGTGATGCTATTAACCTTATTTCCACTATCATCTATTGTCAGTGTTAAGGCAATTGGGGCCCGTTTAAAGCCACTATGAAACTGGATAATGCCACTCTATGCCCACTCATACTAACCTAAGCATGGTATAGCATTATGGACAGCTAATCTAAGGTACGTGTCTTATACTAACTCAAGTACCTTTTCTTCCTGTTATCGCCCTCGCTGTCGCTCCTGTCGTCGCCTTGTATCATAAGATGGATTGCCCCCCCTTTCGTCGATAACCTTCTTGATACGGAGACCGTTAACCCCTGTCCTTAGCCTCCCCTCGAACGAGGCCGTTGTAGGCCTAGAAGATAGAGTGTGGGATAACCTAGATGAGGCTCAACAAGACCTTATGATGGCTACGGAAGCTATTGGCTTTACTCTTTAACATCAATAGGAAGAAAAGGGACTTAGGTTAGTATGAGACACGTACCTTAAATTAAGTACCTATAATATGAGTGGGTTATATAGTGGTATTATCCAGTCTTATAGTGGCTTTAAACGAGCCCGGCGATCGAGCTATATTTTCCTTCGTCCATACTCCCATAGCTGGTACAACCCACAGGTCGAGCGGCTCAACAGAATATAGATATATTGAAGCCGAGGCCTTACCGGGGCCAATATACGTGAAAAGTTAAGGCAGCAGTGAATAAGTTCTACTTTAGATACTCAAAGACGGTTTGCTTGGAGGAAAGCCGCAAAGGACTAGGATCGACACTCAGTCAGACAGGAAACAAGAGATACGCCTATGACTTATCTTCATGCTTAAGATAGAAAAGCCAAAAGGCTGTAAGATTGACATTATCCTACTATCTCTGCCCCCGTGATACGTGTCCCTAAACTTTGGCCAGTGCACTTATACATTTCTTCTTTCTCTCCAGACTATCTCACATACGGCGGCCATTGACAGTCGCCAAAAGTTTTGTGGTATTCATGTAGCATCCATTACGGCGAAATGGTAGTTGCAACCGCCGCAACCAGATCTATGGTACTATGGTACTTCATTATGTGTGCCGGCGGCTGCATCGTGACACGTCCGTTGCTGTAGGTACCTGCTTGAGTAGGTGCATGTCGTGTCTTGCGTGGTTCCCAGGTCAGTGCTTGCTAGCAACGCGGCGTTTTAAAGGGTAAACAGGAAACGGCGTCCACTTCACTCCAAACCTTCATTGTTTCCATAATCCACCTTCAACGCCAATTCCCAATTTCTTCCACATCTTCAACCCGCCGCATACACATCTCTACAGCTTTCCTCTTCTGTATTTTGTCACCTGAACGACATTTCCTCAGGCTTTCTCGACGCCACTTGCCTTCGTCTTGGATCCCGTAAGTATCCGCCAGAATCTTCTTTCTTCTGTTTCGATACCGTGTACCGGCATCGCCTTGTCGTGTCCCATTATCTATATATAACCTTGCCGTCACACCCCCCTCGAACCATTGCACTTTACCACGCGTTATTGTTACTGTACGCCGCCATGAAATCATGTCTCCCTTGTCAACGCGGGGCTTGTCAGGGCTATTTTTGTCATGTCTCTTTTGTTAACATAAGTTATCACATGCTAACTTCCCGACGCGTACTCAGACACATCCACACTGCCTCATACAGTCAGTCTGCGACTGAACGAGAAATCCATCAGGATGTCGGCAACTCTCCCCACCGCGTCTGGCCATCCTGGCCCCCTGCCGAGTTCCGTTCTACCCCCTACCCCGACAGCCAATGAGTTCACTCCGGTTGATACCGAAATCAACGATGATGTGCACGATGCCAGCTTTATTACCCACGCTATCCCTGACATTTCCCGCAACTCCGGCGTCGTCGGTCTCTGCACCGTTCCCGCTAAGCGAGCAGGTATGAATGACCTTGGCTGGCACCTCGCCGACTTCCTCGCGTGGAAGGCACTCCTCTGTGGCGAGACACATCCTAACGCCCAGACTTGGATGGCTCTGTGCGATGTGGCCGGTATCGTGAATACCAATCCCGAGCTATATGCTCATGGTAAGGACCGCCGCCTTGTTAGTAGTGCTGCAGCAGCCTCTTCGTACACCGACAGCGACGGAAACGTCCAGCATCGAAAAGATGGCATCACAGTCCAGCCATCTGCCCAGAAACTCAAGGTAGATTTCGTCAGAGTCCTTTCTGAGAAGGTCAAGGTTGCTCAAGCAGGAGGCTACCCTCTAGTCATTATCATCTGTGGCCCCACTACAGTCGAACAGGATATCTTCTTCGGTAAGGCCGAGGAACAACACCATTTCGGGAGTGACTCAATACGCCATCTACTTGGTGAACATGTCGATGCTATTGTGATCACCCCTTCTCTATTCTCTGCCGGTTGGCAAATCAATCCTTTCTTCAGTGGAAATCCCGCAGGAAAGGTGGTTGCCGACCGCACAGAATTCCTTGCAAAGCAGTTTGGCGGGGTCTTCGCAAAGGAACACATCCAGCACTTATTAGGCTGGAAATCCCCCTTTCTCGACTGGGACTCAGTTGACAAGAACGAGATTACTGGCACGTTTCCCGGTCCGCCAATGCCTAACGCTAAGCAGGAACAGATGTTCGATGAGTTGCAAGTCAAGATTCATAGCGCACTCGCTGGTCGTTTTTCTACTGGACATGGTGATCATTCGTTCGACTTTGAGGCCGAGAACGACGATTGGGAGAAACTAATCGGCCCTCGCCGACACAAGCCACTGAGCTATTACCACCAGAAGTGGGCGGCACTTGGAACAGGCACCACGGCTGCGACGGACCTGAACAGGCTTGATTTTCTTGGAAACTCCTTTGGCGGCAGCTGGATGTCACAGGTCTACCATATTAAACAACTTATCAAGCAGTCGTTTGTGGGTTGGCCGGGCTATTGGAGATTGCTGATTGGCCAGAATGTTAAGAAAGTTCTGAGGGAGTTCCTCGAGCACCTGGCACCGGACGCTCGGCTTTGCCAGGAGATGTTCAATGTTATGGAACATCGCGCGACGACAGCTGTCCTCGCAGACATGACTGTCGCGTGTTTTGGTCTCCCCAGGCCTTACGAAGCACGATGCAAGGATTGGGATGAGATAAAGTGGACACATGACACGCCTGATGTTGACCAGCGAGCCACAAACCAACCTTATGCAGAACTTACTCGGTGCATTCCTGGTGCCTGTGTGCCTCCTAGGATAAATCCAAGCCATCTTAACCCTATGCAAACGGCCCTTCAAGTCCCGGCCACATACCTGTCTGTAGCCCTGTGCCTTCGTTACCTTACCAGTAGTGCAGGCCTCGAGGCGGCAAAGCGCACCTCTCAATGTAAGTATGGTTGGAAACCGTTGTTACTCTATCACTAACATTTAAATATCTAGTTTTCGAGGGGATTAAGCTACGCCAGACCCAGCTACTTCTTAGAGATTCTGAGGTTCGAGACGCGTGCACTGCTTGGTTGCGCTCTATTAACATGCCGATTCGTACTCTGGAAGATGCTTTGGCCATTGTGAAACAGGCAGAGATTCCACCTGTGGATGCCCCAGGCCAGCAGCCTGGTGAGGCTAGCATTTCCACTTTACAGGATTCACAGTCGAGACGGGCTAATGCGTTCAATGATGATCATTTCCCCGCTGAGCTCAAGGCTCTGGTTCCCGTCATGAACCAGGAATTTGTAATCCAAGAGGTCACCAAGATGAAGGAAGACCTAATCGAGCAGCTAGTGAAAGCGTCCGTAGGTGAACTCTTAGGTGAACTTGGGGCGATTCAGCTGAAGTTGGCGATGGTGCAGTCCTGTTTGGACATGGTGCGAAAGGCACAGAGAAGCAAGGAAAATGGCGAGAAGGACGAAGAGCAGCAGACTCCAAAGCCTATTACGGCTCAGGAACCCGCTATGACCGCTAAGGATGGGACGACCCCGAAACCCGCCGGATACGTCCCTCCTCATCTTCAACACACGGTCAAGAAGCCAGTCGAGCTGACCGGGGAGGGCGAGCCTAACGCTGGATCCTTCCGGCTTAGCAGCACGCCCACGCGACTTGCTCCTGCTCAGTCAACAGAGAAGAAGGCATCTCCCTTCACTCTGCAAAGTCTGCAGAAAGACACTAAGGAGAACAAGTCAACCGAGAAATACATCCCCCCCCCATCTTCGCCACTAGCTCTTGTGAAAGGTCACGAGCAGTGGAAGGGATGTCTGAGAGGTATCTCGTGTAGTGTTTGGAATCACCACGTTTTTGCCGACACAAGACTCGATTGACAAGGATAATTGTGTCTAACGAAGGGAATGTCAGAATATGACGTTGATTCCGACCATCTCGGTGGAAGATGTTCATAATGAATTCCGGTAACGGTTTATTTGGCAGATTTGCGATGGTACAGGTTACCGTAATCTTCGATTCTCAGGAAAATTGCCTCTTCTCTCTGCCAATCTTTAGGGATTGGAGAAAAAGTCTAATGTGGTCGTGTCTGGATCAAGTTCATTTTCGACGTAAAACACTAATACCGCCATCATGTTGCCATGATGGGATGAGGTTTTAGGTGGTGGATGAGTTCGCGCTTTTGTCTTGTTCGTTTTGGAGGTTAGCCTCCTGGTGTAATAACTAATGTCGTTCATAAGCAGATAGCCAAGTCAGAGAGCACCTTCGCCTCGTGGAGGGAGATGTTTATCCTGACTCAATACAAAGGGCTGTCTAATTTCTTTTGGTGATTGACCCTCGTGTCTCGCAAAGAGGGCTTATCCCAAGTAAGTAAAGCTGCCAGGAGTAGAATCTTCCCCCTTTCTTACTGGGGATAAGTCTCGTATCTCGGCCTCTCGTGGAAGGAGAACAGGGGACAATACCGAGATTTACTTACTCTCGTAGAATTCACCAAGACGCTACCCAGGTATAATTCTTATGTACCCTCTTTATTATCGTTACTACTGCTCTTACTTCCTTCCCCGCCCCCAGCCGCGGCAGCATGTCTCCCTTCATCCTTCGCGGGTGCTCTCGCGCCCCGTTGGAAAACGAACAAAGCCTCGTCCTTGCCGGGGAAACTCGGCAGCGCGATCTGCACGACCTTGACCCAGCCTTCGCCCGACCGCTCCCGCTCCATGTACTCGTCCATGCTTTCTCCTCGGAACCCGGTATATCCGTTGTGGTTCTGCGTCCCGACTACCGCGATCGTGTCCCCGCTATACGCGTCCAGCATGTTGCGCGTGAAACTGCCCTCTGTGCCCCCCGCTACAGAGCCCCCGACGATGGGGTAGACTAGCAGGAGCACTGCTTCGTCGGGATCGGGGTCGTTGTTCTTAGCCGAGGACGAGGATTGGTTCTGCTTTTGTTTCTGCCTGCGCCTCTTCCTCAAAAACTCCACCCCGTCCGCAACAACCGTATCCGAAACCCACGTCACGCGCCACGCGCTCTGCGCGCTATCCACGGGCACGCCGCCCACCCCGTACCGCCGCAGCATAAACGTCCAGTACCCGCCCCCGCTGCCCATGTCCAGCACCTCGCGCCCGGCCGCGAGCACGCGTAGGATCTCGAGAGCCTCGTGCGTCGGGCACGCGCACCCGAAGTGGTGCATCAGGATCGGCAGCACGTGGTGCGCCCGGTTGCCCGCTAGCTCCGAGGCGCGGCACGGCCCCGCCCATTCTAGGTTGCGCGCGCTCCAGGACAGGAAGGTGAGGTATGGGTTTGGCGGGACGGCGGTGGAGGCTTTCTTCGCGCGCTTGGGAATCGTGAGGGAAGAGGTGAGGGCGGGGTGCAGGTATCGCTTCGACTGCAGGTAGGATGCGATTTCGGCGCGCAGGCTCAGCTTCTTGGCGTTGGAGAGGAAGGTTTTGAGCGCGGAGGAGGTCGAGCTCGAGGGGTCGAAGATGCACAGGTACGCGTCGGTGTCGGCGCGCGGAGGGGGCGGGAGCGGGGTGAGGGTTTGGCGAGGAGAGGACTCGGGTCCGGATGTGGATGGTGATGGCGCGAAATACCACGAGTGCAGGCCGTTCTGCCGTCCGAGTGATATTACATGCTGCACCTCCGGGAGCGTCACGCTCACAATGGCGTGGTAGACATAGGGATCGCGCCGCGGCGGGGGTAGTGAGAAAGATACTGCGATGGCGGACTGCAGGTTATCGCCAGCAAGGAGCGCCTCGGCGCGCTCGTGCAGCGCCGTGTCCGCGATGTAGGTTGTCGGGTTCCAGGATGGCGCGCCCTCGCAGTATGTGAAGGGTTTTCCGGGCGCCATTGAGTCCCGTGTTTCTAGTTTGAGCTCCCTGCTCGGTACGGTCGCGGCAATTAGGAGGGAAGCATCGCCATTACGATGATAGAGAGTAACGGAGTAGGTAGCCGTTTAAGCAGGGGGTTTACTGAGCTATGGCCTGGAATTAGTGAGGTGACGTTGATGACAGGCCGGATTCCCCGCACTCAGGGGCCACTCTAGGGTAGCTTTTCTTAACCCCTTAACCCCGTTCCGACTACTATTACCTATCAAGTTGACGACAGCGATGGCGATATACATGAGGCGGTTTTGACGCGACACCACACCAGCTATCATGTCTCAAGCGGGATTTGAATGTCATATAGCGGGATTTGCATATTATATAGCGGGATTTGCATGTCGTATATTTGCGTGTATTTTTCATTCACATGTGCTTGGCGAGATATAACTGAAAATAAGCGCTCGTCTCCCAACCACGGCGTAGCCGACAAGGAAATCCCCCTTGCTTTCAGCTCACACCACGTAAATACGCGTATTAACTTCAATGATAATACGTATGAGCTTATGGGGCTGCGCCAGCCTGCCTTTTCGGTCCTATATATATTATGGGAACCGATTCCTTGGGCTTGGATACTCAAATTAGGTTAAGGACGCAAGGAGCATCCATCCGGATCTTGATCCGCTCTCTTCGATCGACTTTTGTGTCACGTTCGAAACATTCTAGAGCCTCTTCCCTAATTGAGGCGGGTAACCTTAACTTCGATATGAGCTATGGATGACGGAAGTTTCCTGCTAAACGACGACCTGAAGGATTATATCAAGTCAAGACTTTCCGATTCGTCCGTCGTCTAATGAAAACACCATGTGTCATATGGCGCCAAGCATGTGTGGTTATACATACCAGGTAAATAACGTTTAGGCACTTTAATTAGGTATATGGGTATTTAATAAGCCCACACACCTTGACAAATTAAGAACATGTTTGATAATATCAATTTGGTCAGGGCTGTATCTTATTTTGTATCCCGCGATCTATTATTCCTTGTCCATCCGTAGCCATCACGAGCGTAATTCCCATTCGAAGTAGGAACACCCTAGTCCCCAGCCTCGCGTCCTTCTCACCTGTTTGGTGTAAGTTATCCGAGTGAGATCGAGAAAGGTATACTCAAGGTCAGGCTATGGTGTGCCATGTTCTCCTGTCTTTTCCGAATACCGCCATCGGTCCCGACGGTCTACATTTTACGCACGGAAGTATTTGGGTGGTATGTCCAGTTAGCACGTGTCGTTTCTGCCCACTTAGAGGCATACTGCACGACTAGCTCAGGCATAGATGACAGCGCACAGATTTAGTAATCCTTTTTGAAGTCGGTTAGGATCTGACCAGCCTATTGGATTACCGCCTTGTCCTCCAAGGGGTAGATGTTGTCATATCGGAGAAAATACATGCAGTTTCCCATCTTCATGGTAGGTCCTAGCTGCAGGTGAGTCGGTTCCCTGACGTCAAATCTCACATACAGGCAGCCATCGCTCCCATCGGGCTGCTACGTGTTTGCCGGCTTCTTCTTCGGCTCGTTTCAGTCTGTAGCAAACTACGAGAATAGAGAATGTACGCTCATTTTCTAGATAAGTTCTTACTCTTACAAATCAAAATAAGAAGCACAGAGCATTGCGGCCAATCGCTATCAGAGCAGGGTACACACAACTGGTCGAGTAACTCTCCTGCTAGCTAGCCTAGCACCCTCAGCATCCACAACGATTAGGGTATAATTCATAACCATTTGTGTACGGGCCCTACTGCCATATAAGTCTGGTACCTGGGTTTCCCTTGCCCATGTTCGTAAGCCTCGTGTTGCTGCCTTCCGCCTCACGGCCCTTCTTACAATAAGGCAATCCTACACGTAGTTAAAATTAATATGTCGCCTCTACAGGCGAACTGCGCAAGGTCCAATTGAAAAGCTGCGGTGCGGCCCTTGGGAGAAAGGTGGGGGTGGTTGAGTTGTCTATCCGAACCCCTGACCCCTGACTAACATCGTACACAAGCAGAATTATGGGCAATGAAGAGTATTAACAAAGCCATGTATTGCTGACCGCTACTGGAATAGGTTAAAGCACAAGTCTACATCTTTGATTGGTATTTTTAAATCTGATTATTCATTTCTAACCCCATCTTCATGAGATCAGTCCATTGGATTGATTGATGACAATACAATGGTATTGGATATCACTCAAACGTCAACCCTCCATCCAGAATCCTTTGTTTATTTCTGATTGTGCGTATTCATTCGCGGATTGGTCACTCCAGGCGAGCTGCGGTGTATCGGTGTTGCGACCATCATTACGCGGGTATTTCAGTCATCCCAGACTCCTCACCACCGCTGGTGCTCATGCGGGCATCCGAGCTTGTTGCTACCAGTCTCTTTGATAGCCACATCAAAAAACTGTATTCCACTTGGTACTCGTCTCGTGGAACCAGGACTATGGCGTAGAGTGAGGGAGGGCAAGCCATGCCAATTTCGAAGGAAAACCCAGGGTATTCCCCATTTCCATTTCTATAATGTTGATCGATCCAGCCCGATATCTTCAGCGACCAGATGCATACACGCATGGCTGCTTGAATGTCTCAGATCCTCACTTATCACCTGACTCATGACATATAACGACAATCCGTCATCTAACCTTTCATCTCTATTCACCCCTTCATTAGCCATGGCAGACTTCAGTCGAGGCTCAACCGTCGTAGTCTCTCCTAAGCTGCAACATCAAGTCTATAATCGCTTCCCACCAAACATATCGCATTATACGCCTCGTCCATTCCTGCCGGTCCAAATTCAAGAAGATAAAACCTCAAGTTTACCAGTCACCCTGCCAAGACTCCGAATTGACAGTGTCACAGGGGTTGCGCATTTCAACAGCACAAATAGCGCAATCCTTCCAGGCCGAACTGCCGAACGCCTTAATCCATCTACGAACTATCCTCCGAAGATCAATGGACTTCCAGTAAAACTCAACTGGAACCTACAATTGGCCCCTCCAGAGACTCGCCACGCTGAAAGGCCCTCAGTGCACCACCTAACGAACGGGAATAATGGACCAGATGTCTACTCCATACATTCACCACAAGCATCGCATATGGCGGGAGAAGATAGCAATGGCGCGCTTGGAGCTATGACTGGAATACTTCCCGGGGCCTTACAGCAAGGAGACAATGCCGAGGCGATCGAGCAAGTCGGAGCTAGAGCCATCGTGCCAGATAACCAATCAGTCAGTGATGCCGGTTACGAGTCAGACACAGCAACTACCGCATCTACGTCGGTGTCGTCAAGCATCTGGGACTTTTCCTTTGAGAATGGCAGAAGATATCACAAGTTCAGGGAAGGCCGTTATAACTTCCCGAATGATGACGTCGAGCAGGAGCGCGAGGATATGAAGCATGCCATGGTTAAACTACTCTGTCAACACCTACACTTCGCGCCTATTGGAAATAATCCGCAAGAGATTCTCGATGTCGGCACAGGTACTGGGATTTGGGCAATTGAGAGTAAGCCATTCTGCATCAACCCTTCAAAGGATTCCCGACTCTCCCGTTATTGACTTGCATAGTGGGCGATACCTATCCCAGCGCAAATGTTCTTGGCATAGACCTGAGCCCTATTCAACCGTCATGGGTGCCTACCAACGTCCGATTCATGGTTGACGACGTGGAAAGCCCTTGGCTTCATCCCAAGAACCATTTCGACTACATCCATTCGCGGCACACAATCATGGCCATCAAAGACTGGCAGAAACTGCTGAGGACTTCTTACGAGTAAGTCTCACTATGTCGGATCAAAATTGTGGTCAAAGCTAAATTATGTCATTGCAGGCACCTGAAACCCGGTGGCTGGATGGAGCTGCAAGAAATCCACCATTTTCCTATGAGCAACAACAATAGCCTGACGGCGGACCACCCAGTCGCTCAGTACTGGAAGTACGTAGATGAGGGGCTGGAGAATCTCGGCGTTAACTTCAGATTCTCGGATGAAGGCCGGATAGCTACAATGATGCGACAGTGCGGATACGTCAACGTAACCGAGCGGGTCTTCCACATCCCTATCGGTACATGGCCAAGAAACAAGACTCTGAAGAGCGTCGGTTTATATTGGAAGACCATCTTGCTTGACGGTATCCAAGCTATAGCGCTCGGGCCGATGACCAGAGGACTTCATTGGAGGAGGGAACAAGTGGAGGCTTTCCTCGTTTCGGTAAGGAAGGGGTATCACGACAACTCGATGCTCCTGTACATGCCGCTTGTCTGCGTTTACGGCCAGAGACCCGAGAATCAGTGATCAGGACGTCTTCCCGAGTGGCGGTTGAGATTAGAAAGCTCAAGCTACATGTAATGGAGCCCCATGTGACTGCAATCGGAACGGATGCCAGGAATGGGGGGGACATTGAGGAGATTGCCCGCAGTATCAAACAGTACCAAGCACTTACTTGACTAATTTTAGACTCTTTAGCCACCCTTGCTCGCAGGAGCTGCTGTTATTGGAGAATATCTACTTTTCATAGCCGAAATAGGAAACCCATTTTTCATAGTGCTTCTGGTCTCCACTGATGCTAGTGACTGTACAGCTTATTACGTGCTGCACCTCCTCCCTTAGGTACCAAACAATAAGGCAAGCGGCAAAGGACTACGTCTGTATCGGATCAACGTTAACAACATAATGAACTAGGTATTTGATTGGGATATGGAAAAACTCCTTTCTACGATGCGAATTTACCTTACGCATGGAAAATATACGGGGTATTCTTATCACATGCGGCAAGAGTCACATACGACCATGTATTTATTTGCCAGGGGTAACACCCGATGGCGTCGGAAACCTGTCAAACCGACCTTTGTCCACCTTCGCGCCGCTCGCGTGTGAAGTACATCCAACGACCCCCTCATTTTGGTATATCTCTTCGCCAATACCCTGTTATATCACATCTCATCCCGATTAAGATCTTACATACACCGCTCCGAATCACACTTTACGAGAGATTCGCCCTCCTAGAGTACACGAACCCGTTTGTTTGCTCGCTTCCCCAGGTGTAGGTACCTCCATTGAGTACTAGATACATGTATTCCCCCACGTCCGATAGGCTTCAAGCAATAACGGCTCGGTTCAAGAGTGGGATTCGCCTATCCGGATCAGAACCGCTGACGAAGGTGCACTGTGGACTTTCCTGTCTCCAAAATGAGCGCCTTGCAGCAACGGCCGCTGTCACGTTAGGCAAGTAACCGCCACTAACGATATAAGGCGGGCGAGCATCATGAGGGATTCGCAATCAACAATACGGAAAAGACAGCGTACATAGCAAACACGTCTTAGGTACTTCCTCTCCCACATATCACCCAAACGAAGCGCGACGAGATGAATCCAAGAACGGGAGGGAATTCATGTGCACGTATGCCACAAGAATCAGATAGCCATATCAATACCTAGTAGTCACGGAGTTCGGCGAAGGGAAAGGTGTAGCCAGTGCTACCACTAATTCCACGAACCACAAAATGACAGACACTCACCTGAGCCGTGCTCTTCCTCGGGAGCAGGAGACTCAATGGTAATTGGGCTTGGAGAGTATTCCGCTCTCACAACGTACGTGTCAAGTAGACCAAATAATCGGTCTGGCTACCCAATATGACATTGGTGCCTGAAGCTTTCGCAAGGTGCTTTGGTGCCGTCTTCGAAGGGGACAGTTTTCAGTGGCTGCATTAGAAAGGTGACAGAATCTCAACGGTCGCTGTGCATAAGCTTCTCTAGCGCCAATCCATGTAATACTTATATCTACCGCCACTAGAGGCACGGTAAATCCCCTTCGAAATATCTATGGTCATTCTGAACACTTCGTTTTTTGATAACTTCCAGGACCAGATGGATGGGATAAACTCATCCGACTTATCCGAGACCTCTAAATGCACGCTTCTCTATGCTACTCTACATATACAGGTATTTACCTTGTCCCTGACAGCTTATAAATTAATTTTTAATCTACTTCAAGCTGCCCTTCGCTAGCTAGGAGGTACATGTAGGCATTAGGAGCGATACCACAAAGTACCACCTACTAAACCTCTCATCAATGATTCAGCCACAAGCGAATATTGCCTGTGTAAAATGGCGTTTTAATGAAGAGAGATCGGATTTAGACCGCCACATAACATGACCCCCGACACCCCGAGCTCCGGCGGAAGCAGTACCAAAGCCACAGTAGACAGGTCACATTTTAACACCGAAGGCTCGGAAACGGCCTTAAGAAACTTCCTCGCAAGACTTACTTTGGTTCTCTTCAGGTTTAAAAGCACTGATCTCTCTTGTTTTAGGAAGACTTGATAGAAATAAGTAAAGGAGATTTTGGTACGATAACTTAATTCAATTTGCATAGTGCCTTAAGTGACTATCGGGAGGATCCGCGAGGGGCTTCCAGAGTAGATTACAGCGAAATAGCCCCCGCACGTCCGTCGCAGAAACCAGCAATATCAATAGGAAATTCGTAAATGTTTCCATTGGTAAATAAACAATAAATTTTAGGATAAACGATGCTATGACAGGCTGCCTAGTAAGTTAGGTACCTTATACAGCACCTAATATATCTCTGACAAGGCTCTTGGTCGATATGAGATTCGGTTATATCTTCCCACGGGGGGTTCTGATCTTCGTTCAGCAGCTAATCAGCCACGTTAAACCTTGCTTACATCCCCGAGACACATCCCGTCGTAACAGTCCCATGGACGAATCCAAGAGGCAGGTAAGTTTGATTAGGTACCTCGCCAAGTCCTCAACTTATCGCCTTTCTAGAAGCGTAGGATTAAAAATAGCAATTTCGACGTTCTTCGGATCAAGATGGACTTGACGATATCCTTGCTCCTCCAGGCTAAGCATTTTCCCCAGATGAGATCGACCCGACAGACTGGTACCCATCCATACTTGACCCGGAGTATTGTCATTTATGGCCAAGTCAAAGCTCCACAGCGTTGTTGAGGTTCCAATGCATGATATCGGCATTGTTATGGTTATGGAATGATGCAATCAGGTGATCATAGCACGACGACCGTTGTATTCACTGGCCGAACATGGTAATCCAGAGGTTTCCCTCACCGCCGTGGAACTCTATGCATGCGGGTTTTAAGCCGAAAACCACCGGTACGGGACCAATGGAGTATCGAGGTTGGCCTCAATAGCCAACCAGCTAGCCACTTCGATACCGACACGCTAGACATACTGCATAGAGCAAGTTACCTCAAAGATTAGCCCTATCGGTCGATTTCTGCGAGAAGTTTTACCTAAGATATATTGCTTCGGAGACCCGGAGACGACCCCTATAACTCAAACGGGTATCCCGCGATGCGAAGTAAGGGAGACAGCCCTACAAGCACTCCTAGAGCGGAGTGGCTATCTATCCTTGTTAAAGGATGATTATTCCTGCCATCTACCGCAAATTCTCTCCATTTTACTTCTCGATCATGGTCTGGACTTTAGCCTGAAAGTAATATGAGTCGCCATCTACCGCAAGCTAGCCTAGGAAAGGGACACTGCACCGAACTAGACACACTCACATACGCACAGGGGTTACAATTCACCACGGTGCAGACACCCGGGCAAGAAAAGGATAGCCGCAGCTAGACCGCCCACAGCAGGACCGCACGACGGCCAAGCACCACACAACTACCAGCCAGCCAGAACAGGCACATAACGAAATCCAACCTTGGGCCTACCTCCCATCAGGCTTCCCATGCTCTCGGGACCCCGATCGTCCCTGGCTGTTGGACGCCGACCCAAGAATCTCTATAGCCTAAGACACGTCGGGTCATACAACTAAGGGAAAAAGGCAATCGCCTTCTGGGAGCTGCGTGTCTCTCGCGTCTCCATCTCGTTGGACCAACTCCTCCAATCCTTTCCCACTACGCAGACAACACAGGTGCACACAGATCCTCTCACCCTCGTCCCCAACCGGTTGCTCGTACCGAAGAAAAAAGAATTACGGTTCTTTTCGCATGTCTGTCGTGTGACACACCACAAGCGAACGCCTCTTGAACCCAAGACCAAGTCCTCGGGAGCTGTCAACCAGTTCTCTGGTTCGGAAGATCCCTGGTCTCGTTTTGTCTTAATTGATATCTTTATTTCGAGACATAAATCCATCTATCTCATATAGGACAGCCGTTCTAATTCAGGAAAGTGCTGCATCTATCGCCAGATTTTGGATCCGGTTGATAGACATCCGCGTGGCTGAGAAAAGCCCCCTTCTCTCTTGCAGAGTAGGTCGGCGAACCTATTGACCTCTCAAAAAGGGGGTGAGGCGAAGAGAAGCTTTCTATCTACGCACCCAACGCCCAGCTTGTAAGCTCTCCTTGAGAGACCTGCTAGACGCCTATATGTTGTATCTGGCAAGGAAAAGATATTTGTGGAAACTGAGTGAGAGTATACTAAGAAACGACACACTAGGAGGAGCAAACTTACAGGCCAACAACCAAAAATACCCACATATCTCTTTGTCAGCTCTATCCTCTTGGGTTCCTTCATTCATCTCACCTTTAAATTCAACGTCATTTGTCTCGCACTATGGACACCTTGCAGATGTAATACAGATTCAAAGCCAGAGCTTGCTTTTCCTCTTTCTTCTGAGCTACGTTTGGGGGTCCACTTACACGGCATAGATACTATTTTGGCCTGTGATGATTGTTGAATCTTTAGTCATAAAGGTTCATACTCCATGTGACTGAGCCGATCCTCCAGTCACTGTCACATTCACTTGATCTGTATTTAAGCACCCACGACATTTATTACTCTTAATTGTCTATAATTCGCTCATCTGTTTTCAATCACCTGAACATTCTATTTTCGTTGTTCTCACTATCCAATCCCCTAGCATCCCCGGGCGGCTTGCTTTGTTTCGTCCCCGCCCCCTAAACGCGCGTTGATGCGACATCACAAACACATTATCACAAGGGTCGTCATCATCATTGAAGGGATCAAAATGGTCAGGCTTCGATTGGCTGCTTGGCTCCACCCAAACTCATCTCCACCTCATGCCGCAAATACGGACTTCAAAAAGCAAAGTCTCAAGCCCACAGCTGAACTTCCAAAGAGTCCACTTGAGGAAAGGAAACACCACCATAAAAAGCATCAGATAGAGGAAGTGAACAGCAACATGGCTCGATTTTCTAATCCTCAGAAGAAAGGCGCCACGTCGCCGGCGATTACACCTTCCAGGATGATCGCGCTTGCACAGAAGATCAGCGCGGAGACTGAGAAGGTCGAGGCTTACTTTAGGGAGAATGGCATCCGAACGCCAAGCTTCGACGTTGATGCGCCCGGCGACTTCCCGAGGATGCCGGAAGACATCTCTCGAAGCCGCAGGGAAGTCATCCACGCCACGCAGGAGCTGCAGGACCTCATGGTTGGTCCCAGAGAGTCGGTACGGTGGATGGCCTGGGATGTAAGTGAGACATCTGAGACATTTTCCCAGTTTTTTTCTCCGCTCCACCCGCTTTATAACCCGGTTTTGCACGCCTCGATATACTTCAATAGCGGCATGCTGACCATGCGGCAAAATAGTTCATGAGCACACAAAGCCTCCAGCTCATCAATCATTATGGAATCGGTAAGCATTGTCAGCTCTATCGAGACACTGGAAGCTGACAAGTCGCACTAGCGAATCTTGTGCCCCTCGAGGGATCCATCACGCTCTCACAGCTCCAGGCCAAGACCTCGCTTGACCCTATCAACCTTACCCGGCTTCTACGCCACGCCATGACAAACCGTCTCTTCCAGGAGCCCAGGCCGGGCGTCATCGCGCATACGGCCGCATCGAGGCTTCTAGCTGAGGACCAAGACCTCCAGGCCTGGGTCGGATTCAACACCGAGGACGCCTATCCGGGATCCGCACACGTCATCGACGCCCTGAAGGAGTTCCCCGAAGCCACCAGTCTCACCCACACCGGCTTCAATTTCGCCTTCAACACCGTCGACAAGGAACCCATGTTCGTGACCATCGGCAAGGATCCCAAGCGCGCGCGGCGCATGGCCCAAGCCATGAGCAGCCTCACCGGCGGCGAAGGATACGAGCTATCGTATCTTTCGGAGGGCTGCGACCTGAGCGACGTGGACGCGCGCGGCGGGACCCTCGTCGACATCGGCGGCAGCCACGGCTTCGTATGCGTGCACCTGGCGCAGCAATACCGCAACACGTCGTTCATCGTGCAGGACCTGCCGAGCACCATCGGCAGCGCGCCGCAGCCGATCTGCTCGGACGCGCAGATAGCGGCGCGGATCCGGTTCGAGGTGCACGACTTCTTCACGCAGCAGCCGGTGCGCGGCGCCGACGTCTACTTCCTGCGCTGGATCATGCACAACTACTCGACGCCGTACGCGGTGCAGATCCTGCGGAACCTGATCCCCGCGCTGAAGCCCGGCGCCCGCATCATTATTAACGATCACTGCCTCCGCGAGGCCGGCGCGGAGAACCCCTGGGACGAGCGCTTGATGAGGAGCATGGACCTGGTCATGATGACGCTGCTGAATGCGCAGGAGCGCGAGGAGGGTGATTTCAGGCAGTTGTTTAAGATGGCGGGTGATGGGTTCGTCTTTAAGGTAGTTCTCTCTCTCCCCGCACTCGTTTATAATTGGAAAGACGCAATGTCCTATGATCTAACACGTATTACAGGGCGTCACCAGGCCAAAAGGTTGCCGCATGAGCATCATTGAGGCGGTGTGGAAGCCAGACGAAGTCAGCCAGATGACAGAAAGTCTGTCCGAGGTCGCTCACATATAAGAGCGCCCACGGAGATACGAGGACTGCTCATCTCGAGGTCGATGAGCAGTTAGGTCTATGAGTCTGCGAGTAAAGAAAATGTTTCAGTTTAAAAAGTTGATATTGCGCAAGAAGCACTGTGCATAGGGCAATCAACGGTGGCTAGCTGCTGAGAGGAGAATGTCGCTACAGTCGATGCATAGCCGGAGGAAAACGTTATGAATTTCTGCTTTTCAACTCGCTCCAAAATGCGTGAGCTTGATACCCAGCCCTTTTAGCCTTGCGATGGACTGAATGATTGATGATTCATGAAAAAGGAAAATAGGGGTTTAATTAGGGGAAATCGGTTATGATGAGATGGTCACGGTGAATGAAGAATGTATGATGAGGAAAGGATCATACACAAGTCTGCTATGTTGATACGATTGCATTACAAGATAATTATTCCTGGGCATATTGCTCATTGCCGTATTGCACGTGCCTTGAAGGACCCGAAATATCAATTCGGTCCATCATTTTTTTAGTCCGCGAAGTTGTCAACAGGGTATGAGAGACCCATGGAGACGATCTAGGGCTGGAGGCGGAGTTCGAGAGCGGAGTTTCGAGGCAGTGATTCGATCGGAATTCGGCAGCTTATAGCTATAACAGATATAAATGGCCCACGACAACTCAATGCAACGGCCGAATGCCGAGCTCGCTCTCAAAGACGGCATTGAAGCGTTCCATCCGGCGCTTTCTCGGACCGGGCCAGGTATCATGGATTATGGCCGCGTAGTGTCTATTCAGCGGGGAGAATCTTGGCGGACCTCCTCACGACAACCCCAGATCCGACATGCTCTTCAAATGTGGAGTTTCCCCGTATTAAGAATTGATCCAGCCTCAAGGACGATCTCCGTCCGGGGCTGTACCCCATGGAGTCTAGGCCCATGCACAGCATCTACGTTATAATCTGGGGTCCTGAACGTGCGCCCAGAGCTGCCGATGAACGCCCGGAGCAATGCGGCTTAATGTTGGATATAAGAGAGCTCTGTTAAGAGTTTCCTCCAAGCGAATCACTACAGCGTAGCAGCGGGACGGGAGGGTTGGAGATAGACTCGGCGGTATGTCACAGAACAGAGCAACGATAGTTACTGGATCAACACCATCCTTCTCCGCCACCCTCATCATCTCCATCCAATACTTCGGGCCTTCTCGTGCTATCACCGCGGAGATGCCGGCATGAGGGCTCTGTAGAAGGGTATATAGAGGCAAACCATCCGGCCAAGAAGTCGACGATAGAGTGCAAAGCAACCGGATCTCACTGACAAATTCTACGCTCACTACAGCATCATCTCGAGTCTTTGCATTCGTTTAAGCAAACCTGCACTCCAAGATGAAGGCAGTCACCGCGTTAGCCAGCTCTGGCCTCCTCACTCTCGTGCAAGGTCACGGATACCTGACCACGCCCTCGAGTCGCACTCGCCTCGGATTCGAGGTGAGGATTTCTACCTTGATGAGTTCTCCGCAATCTGAATGAGAGGCTAATCCGTAATTCCGAACTATGTAGGCTGGTAGTGATACTTGCCCAGAATGCACCATTCTCGAGCCAGTGACAGCCTGGCCGGACGTGGACGAGGCGCAGGTCGGCCGGAGCGGGCCATGCGGGTACAACGCCCGCGTGAGCACCGATTACAACCAGCCGGGCGCCAGCTGGGGCACCGATACCGTAGCCACGTACTCGCCAGGCCAGACTGTCGAGGTCCAATGGTGTGTCGATCACAACGGCGACCACGGCGGAATGTTCTCGTACCGCATCTGCCAGGACCAGTCGATCGTGGACAAGTTCCTGGACCCGAGCTACCTGCCCACGGACGACGAGAAGCAGGCTGCGGAGGACTGCTTCGAAAATGGGTTGCTTCCCTGCACTGACGTAGACGGCCAGGACTGCGGCTACAACCCCGACTGCACGCAGGACCAGGCGTGCTACCGGAACGACTGGTTCACGTGCAACGGCTTCAACGCCGGCGACCAGACCAAGTGCCAGGGCGTCGACAACGCGGCGCTGAACTCGTGCACCACGACCATCGCCGGCGGTTACACCGTCACCAAGAAGATCAAGATCCCGGACTACATGTCCAACCACACGCTGCTCTCGTTCAAGTGGAACTCGTTCCAGACGCCGCAGATCTACCTGTCGTGCGCCGACATCGCCATCGTGGACAACGGCGGATCCGCCTCCTCCTCCTCCTCCTCGACAACACCCACAAAGACCACCAGTGTGTCCTCAGCCCCTCCTTCGACCAGCGCCGCGTGCACCGCCACGGACGCCGCCTCTTCCACTAACGTTGCGCTGACCTTCAACCAGGCCGTCGTCACAACCTACGGGCAGACCGTTAAGATCGTGGGGTCCATCCCCGAGCTCGGCAACTGGGACGTGGGGTCCGCGCCCGCGCTGTCGGCCGCGCGGTACACAGCCGCGAACCCGGTGTGGTCCGTCACGCTGAGCCTAGCGCCGGGGCAGAAGTTCGAGTACAAGTTCGTCAAGGTGGAGAGTGACGGCGCTGTCACGTGGGAGAGCGACCCCAATCGCTCGTTCACGGTGCCGAGCGCGTGCTCGTCGACTGCGACGGCGGTCGAGGGGACGTGGCGGTAGATTTTGGGGAAGGCTTCTTTTCGTTAGAATTGTATTTCGGTAATGTATTCGAGCTGAGGCTTGGACTTTTAGTTTCCGCAAATTGAAAAGTCTTTCCTTGACCGATAATCCTCTCTATATGGATTATCTTATTGCTCTTAATTGCATAGTTGATGTTATTCGAGTGGCGAAGGCCAAGCTTGATCCTAGGTACATCTCAGGATACGCGGTCCTAGCTCTTGTCTTCCACGTCATGATCCATCCAATGGTTTGATACTTATTGTAAAGTTAGGAATGCCAGCCAATGATCAGTTACCAGATTCAAATCCATTTTGGACTATTATAGAGGATCTGAGATCGTCATTGAAGCGAAGCCCTATCTCATACCTAGAAACCCCAAGTGCTTCTCTAATTGCGGCGGCTTTTCATAGTGCGACCAGTTGACCACGATATTCGTCATCGTCTTGGAAATGCTCCGGGCTGGAACACATCAAATACGTCTCGATGACGGCAATAGCTGTCATTCGTCTAGTTCCTTGACGCGATGATAGGCCATGGCTATAATGAACATCAGTCGAGCTCTTCGCGGCTCTTCTCGAGTTAGACTGCCATAGACAGCTTCTTCAAATTACTAAGGGTTAGAGAATAGCAACAGTACCATCTATCCGAGAACCACCACAATGCTGCGACAATCGCTGCGACCAGCACAGCTCAGGTGCCTCAGGGCCTGGCCGATATCTACACCTGTAACTCGCGTAGGTTTGGTGCGTCCGTATTCCGACACTATCATGTCGAATAGCCTGCCGAAAAAGTCAGGTGGCCAGTCCAAAGGAGACACCCGTGATCCGCGGGATCCGACCCAGACCCTTACTCAGGCAGACAGTATCTCGTCGGTTATTAAGCAGGATCATCGAGAGATCGAAAGATACTACGACAAGATTGTCAATTCGAATGATCACGACGTCCAGCGCCGATACCAAAATGCCTTCGTGTGGGAGCTTACAAGGCATGCTATAGCTGAGGAGCTGGTTGTATATCCTTCGATAGAGACAGGTCTTGGCAATGGTAAAGAGATGGCAGATAAGGATCGAGCAGAGCATCAGGTGGTACGTTAATCACGACTGATATCAGGTTTCATGAGCGGCCTTGCTAATGAGCATCCGCATTGCAGACTAAGGAGGCCCTATATAAGTTCCAGAATCTAAGTCCTGGAGATAAAGAATTTATCCCGACAATAGAGTCTCTCATGAAGGATCTGAAGATGCATATAAAGGAGGAGGAAGAGGAAGACCTCGTCAAGCTAGAGGAAGCTTTGCTCCCATCGAGGTCGAGGGACCTAGCCCAGCAGTTCGAGATGACGAAGGCGTTCACACCTACGCGCAGTCACCCAAGCGCCCCAAATAAACCACCCTTCGAGACTGTTGCGGGTCTCATGGCGGCGCCGCTGGACAAGCTCCGCGATATGTTCCGTGCTTGGCCCGACGAGCCCAGCCGGAAGCCATCATCCGGCGGTCCTGCGAGATGATAATTTGAAAGTACGCGGGCTAATCTCGCCCGGGAATTCCAGCAGCGCTATTGTAGGTAGATACGATTGGCAATCTTGTCGCCAGTGGAGGCTTGCAGCAGCGCGTGGATACTATCTCTAGCCCTACATGTAACATTTCGAAGCAGACCACTGTATAATCGTCCCATAGCGAATCAGGAAACAAGAAGAGGGCCACAGCATATACGGCATATTTAAAATTAGACCTCTTTGCCATTGGTTACCTGTATTCCTCCCAAGGTCGTAATGAAATGTCGTCAGATATGATTCGATCGCTGTAATTTAGCCGATTCGACTGCAGGAATAAACTCTTGATGCAGATTTATTGCAGGCCAAGCCTCGTAACCAGCTCGGTCTAGAACTACCAGTACTACGCTATGAGCTAACGTTACCCGGTGGTGGTAAGATTCAATAGCCTTTCAGCTCCGAGTATCTTGCGAGCGTCGACATGAGCTATAGAACGACACATATAACGTCTGTCATGCTCTCAGAAACATACTCACAGCCCAAACCACGCCGCCCATATCCGAGTCAAAATGAGACATTCTGAGCTCCTACTTGCTCTTACGAGCCTCTTCGCCCTCGCCAGTTCGTCAAGAGAACACCCACGATCGAAGGTCGAGCTGGAGCCCCAGGAGCCATGGCAAGTAACGAAACTAACCACCGGTTCCCCTTCGGGGCGTCCAGGCAGTAGTCCATATGCCCATTTATTCGGGAACATCACGAATCCCAGCTCCATTCCCGCCGGGCCCGGAGTGTCATTCGACCCCAGCAGCGCGAACTGCACAGTGGAGTGGGTGTGGGCCGAGGAAGAGCCGTACGGCCGTACCGTCGAGTGCGACACAGCGGAAGTTGAGCTTTCGGGACCGGGCTCGGGTTCAGGCTCCATCTCGAAATGGACCATCGAGGTGCTCCAGGCGAATACCAGCCACCCGTCGCCCACAGAGGACATGAATGTCAAGTTCACGCTCACGACTAACTTGACGGTGGATGGCAACGAGTATTACAAGGTCCTGGAAGGGACGCAGCATTTCAGTCTTTGGGAAAATATGAGGGGGACTTGTGGTGGGAGCGGTGTGGTTCGTATAATCTCTTCAGCCCCTTACTTTGTCTCGTTTCTCTTTATACTTGACCTTGCCTAAGACACCGGTAGCAACTACTGATTAGCTTGCATCACAGTGTTCGTGGAATTTGAGAGAGGAAAACATCCCAGTATTGATTCAGCCAACAGTTGTGGCATGTCAGGGGACTTGTTGACCACGCTATTGAGACATAACTTGAAATTGATAGGGTCCTTCAATGCGAAGATATAGCTTCAGTTCTAGCTCTCTTAGGGGTAAAGTAAAAGAAATCGCAAGGTGCTTCAATCAATTCTAAATGTTCCGAGTTTTTCCAACATCAAGCCTCCCAGGTCCGGTCCAACGAAGGAAAAAGGGGGGGTTCGAGGTTGAGCTCGGTAGTGGACTGTGCCAATGGATATTTTATTCTTTAAATATAGTCCATCCCGCATTCCACCACACAAGCCCACATCAACAGCAGATGTAGCCAGCCCGCAGATATCATAGAGTGATCCTTTCTTCGGGAAGAGCCACCACAGGCAGACCCCAAACAATCTTAGGCGCAGCGCCAGGGCCGTCCCAGGGCTGGTCAAATGCAATGTCCGACCAAGCGGCGGCCTTCGATCCTCTCTCAATCATCTCATCTTGATATTCGCCAAGCACCTTCTTCACTACCTCAGCGTCGTTCGTCTGCAACTTGGCTAGGGCTTTTCCGAGTTTAAGCGCGTCCAGGAGAGCGTGGAATCCTCCTTCGCCTCGGACTGTTTCTTTGCGTTAGCCACTTTCTCGCCCGGTGAAATAAATAAAAACCGCTTACACGCAGGCATGCAATGCCCTGCATCTCCGAGCAGAGTAACCCTTCCGTGGGGCAATTGCTCGGGTTCCAGGCATAGCGTCGAGAAACGTATCGGCGGCTGCTTCATTCCTTGGACCCCAGTTTTCTCGATGATAGACGTCAGCTTGGGTGGCAGGTGCTTTGTCTTCTCTAGTACCGTCTGATGCAGCTTCTCTTTGCTAGCCGTGTTAGTCCAGTAGTCTTCCTTGGTTGCCTCCTCATCGCGCCAGAACAAGTTATAGTAGTACTTCCCGGACTTGCCGTCGGCGTGCGCCTCGTTTAGGCCCACGAAGAGGAATCCGGGGGCTTGGACGTTCGGGCTCACGTCGACGAGATAACACGAGTGTCCCATCTCGAGTTGCTCTTCCATATCGCGACCGCTCAGTTCGACCTCACCATTGATTACACCTTGACGTGGTCTCTTAATGAAGTCCTGGCCGCCCAAGAGGTATTTCCTAGCTAGCGGGCCGTCAGCAGTCAATTCCGAGCCGAACCAAATAAGAAACGAAAATTCTTACTGGGGCTATGAGGTCCGTCGGCACCAACGAGGATATCACCAGTGGCAGAAGTTCCATCCTCGAAGTGCACCGTAACAGAATCATTCGTTTCTTCAATGCGAACCGCGTGCTTGCCGTACTGGACCGGCAAGTTCGTCGCCAACCATTTCCGAAGCCGGGTGCGGTTCGCACGAATGAATTTCCCGCTGCCGTCATCGCGCACTCCAAGTTTCGTGGTGCGGTCATGTCTGTACCAGGCAAACTCGTAGTGGAGCTTCAGGGGGAGCAGGTGGTTTATGAAGTCGCGCGAACCCAAGTCATCTGGAACCGAGGCATCGAGTTCGTCAAGCATGCTTAATACCAGTCATTAGCTCCTACAATCTACTTATTATGAGTGCCACTTACGTATGAAGGCCAATTGCCCAACCTTGCGTCCGCATGTCGTCGCTCTGGTCTCGTTCGAAGATCTCGAATGATATTTTATTCTTGCGGAGGGTCTGGCCCAGCAATAGACCGCCAAGGCCACCGCCTATGATTAAGATATGAGGGGAGGCTCCTTTTGCCATTCTTCGTGATCTTCAAAGTGTACGATGCGTTTAGGTTAAGATATTAACAAATTCCAAGGCTTGGAATAAGTTTATTTTAAGAGCGAGCCTTATGTGATCTATCTCGCCGAACGTGTATGGTGTGTCGCTTCGGTGTTGGTCTTATATACTTCAACTTGTCTCAACATCTCGACGCGAACCAGCCCTAGCGAGCCCCCTCTTGGGTCGATAGGATGGAGAGAGGCTTCCATCGGACTAGAGTTCAGCGAAAGATGTGAGAACCAGCTCGGCTCGGTCGTACGTACTGCTCCGAATCTCTTTGATTTGAAGTACCTGGGCGAAGGGAAGGCATCCCGCGTTAAGCATATTGGAACAAAGACGATTCGATGATCCTGCGGCATTTCAAGCCCAATTCTCAGTGGCTGTTATCAGGAGGGGGAGCCTCGCCGAATTCCGGGTAGGCATTCCTCATCTAACCCCCACCTTTAGTTACACAAAACAGCCCTGATTACAGCGCATCGAGTCGACTTGAATAGCATATAAGTTACCTCTGATTACTTCACATATAAAAACACCCACGTCGCCATATGAGGAATTCATACTCTTTTGGGCTAAGGTAATACCAGAGACAAGCTTGGAACGACTTTTCAGCAGCGATAACGCGAAAGAAAAAGCCACAAAAGTTGGTGAAGGGATCCCAAAAGGGCGCAACAGCATCCTCCTTCAAAAGCGGCCCCCTTCAGCCGCATATTACCAACGGGGTCGGGCAGGTCGGGACTTAATTCACGTTACACTACAGGAGCGACCATTTCCTCGCTATCCCTCGTTGGAGATCCTATCAAAATGTGGCTTTCGTGGCTATAGGGGGCTTCTAGATCCAATAACATACGGGAATAAGGAATTTCTTCGCAAACTACTAACTGGTAAACAAGCTGCAAATCTCATGAAGGATAGAGGCGTAGCTCTGGAAGGATCCAAAGGATTGACATTAAGCACTTCTGAAGCTCCTAAGCGAGATCGCGTATCGACTGTGCCACGAAGGACACTTGCGAGATTGCGCCAGGTCGTCAATCTTTTTCGAGATATTCCGTGGTCTGATGTAGGCTGATGTGAGAAAAGCCAGAGCGACAATCCCCCGGCTTCCTAGAGAAGGAAATACGCCCGTACTTCCGAGCGGCCGCGGATTTACGGGCTGCTTCAAAATGTCGGCTTGGAACCTGCCGCATTCCTCGTAAGGGGCCGCCGTAAATATTGTGGTGTTTTCGTCACTTTTGGAGGATGATGCATACCGAAATGACAACTAAATGGGCACCATCGTGTCGGACACGTACCTCACCTATCCAAAACTTGGTTGTCCTGTTAGGGGGCCAGTCACACCATGTTTGGGGCCTCCTTGCATCGAATACTTGCCACTAGCTTGCTTCTTTACCTGTTTTGCTAGATTACAAGATCCTGAGAGTTAGAATCGAGATCCAACAGAACAATAACACGGAGGATCTGAAGGCTCGTGGGGCTCATTGCTTTTTGGGGGATCTCGGAGAAAACTTATCGAAGACAGTGATAGTCATCATCGAACAAGACACGGGCGGGCCAAGACCTACATACGGTAGAACGTCACTTCAATAGCCCCCATTTGCACGGGAAGGAGTTAGCTTCAAGCGGACCGGCACCGATTCCACTCTCTCCCGGCCAATCCGATAGAGGCCGGATGTGTCGTCATTAGTCAGATGTCTCTTGGACCGTGACTTTTTCTCTGCGGGACAGTGTCATTAAGCAGCCTTAAGGAAATGAATATGCACGCCACCTGTGCAAGTAGGTATGTCACTGCATGAGCTTCGCATTCGATATCACTCTATAGATCCTGCTCGGTCTCGGATATTGCACTCTCCTTCCGTAAAACAGTCCCGGCATTAGACGAAGTGGACTCATGATTGGAGTGGCCTCGCTGATCCTCACCGAATGCGCTGAATATGTCGCACTGGTACCTCCGCCACTCCTATGTAACCTTCAGCAGCCCGAGAACAATGTGCGCGTAGATAGGTAATCGTATCATATGATAAAGTCCGTATCTTGATTGACGTATGACAAATTTAGAACTCCCTAGGGTCGTGTTACAGGGAGGAGAACGTGGCTAGATTCGAGGGTCAATGCATGGAATCAATGCCACATGGTTTCGAAAAATATTCAGCTGTCAGGAATTGCTTGATGGGACGATAACACGCTGTGAAGGGTAAGATCCTAGGTAGGGGTATGTAATCTTTAATGCAAGACTTCCCTCGTCGTTACCGTATTTCTTAAAAAGCTAATGGAGGAGCGGAGGTTATTCTTGGTGTAGACGCTCGCTATCAAGTCTCCGGGAGACTCCGAAGCCGAGACAGCTGAGCCCTGAAAACCAGGGTTGTAGCTCAGCTATCGCAACAACCCGGTTTATATGGCAGCTCTATTAGCCACGTGGACTTATAATGCACAGTCCAACAGAAGACCTGAAATGACGCGAGGGAAGTTGATCCCTAAGTACACACTTTTATTATAAGCTGTGGTGGAGAGCTATTCAAAAGGCCCCTAGATGACTATCACGTCGGCCCTCGGACGATGCCTAGTGCCGATCGAGTGAGGCTCCAATATGCCAAGATATCTTGATCATCAAACGACGGGGGGGAAATGTCGAAAAATCGACGGACGAAGGAACCGTGTGGGAAGTTAAAAAGCTTGAAATGCAAAGCTCGCAGTAGGCTGAATAGGATTGGTGATCTGGATCTGGTATGCAGTCGTCGTGTGGCACTTGGCGAATCTTGGCCTGCTTGGCCTACGTCGATCGTAAAGGATGACCAGGCTCCCAGGTCGCATTTTTACGATGAGCAGTTCAGGGAGAATATTTAATCTACCTATATTTCAGCCGGCTCGACTATTCAGCTCCAAGGAGACTTCCGTCAGTGAAATTATGATGGCTTTGGTCGTGGTCCAGAAGTCATGGCGGATCAGCATGGTGCCAGGTTGATATCTGCACCCTGGACTGGGTATATCTCCGGAATCTAGAAGTCAGGCATATGCTTCTTGTGCTACATCATCAATCTACGCTTGCTGCAACTTCAAGGGCGGACGTGTCCTAAATTGTTCCAGGCATGCCCAATGCGCCTGTCATACATGACTATCGAAGACAGCATCTAGCCAGATGCCAATCTTGAGAGGGGCTCCACGTGTCGAGGGGCGGGAGTATGACAACGAGGCAAGTTGCAACGAAGGCTACCACTCTAGTAACCAGTTAGACCAGAGTCCGAGCATGGAACTTTTAATAGAACGATTACTTGCCATTTTATTATCACCGGCACCCCTTCTTATCACGTCCAGGCGGCCTCCCTTGCAGGAGTAATTACATTGCCGTCGCTCAACACCATAGAACTCGAATCACTCGATAAACGCCCGTCTACACCCAGCACTACCGGCCACCACAACGGCTACTGCTTTTAATGGTCGACTAGTGTTTATCGCTACGTTGATCAATGAGGCCGCTACAGATATAAGTTAAAGTGAGACAAACGCAGGTTTGACAATTACCCTCTATTACATCCGCTGGGCGTCATGGGAGGCCCATCAGTTACCCAGGCCATAAAACTCTCAATTCGTTTTCAATGTACAATTTCCACTATGACTAGGAAAGCTACTAATGATAATCAGCTGCTCATAAGTGGTGGTGATGACTTTGTCAGCGGCAAAGGGTGGGATCCGGGTGGTCTTAAACATGCCGTGGCGCTCTCCTTGAAAAAATGGTTCTTGTTGTCACGATGGCTAGCTGATCGCTTCTTGGTCATGAGGACATCAAATTCTACCGTAGAACGCGCAAACATGATGGTGGCTGCTTAACTAGAGTTTCGATCGAAGGGTCCATCTCTTTTCCCAAGCACTATTAGAGTTACCAAACACATATACTACCTGCCAATGTAGAAATCACGGATTGCTCAAACTACTTCGCCATCTATAGTTGGGCACTGGACCCGCTCGTTGAGTACTACGTTGTCGAGAATTTCGGGACGCGCGAGCTAGCCTCAAGTACGCGTAAGTAGGGTTCTGTCACTGCTCGTGGTGGCAGCTACGGCGTCTAGTTCAGTACGAGGTAAAAGCAGCGCAGGATTGAGCGCGTCTGGACTCTCCAGCAGCATCGGTCCATCGTAAACCACGCCCTTTACCTGCTTCCCTTCCAAGATATCCGTGGACGGCAAAATAGGGGTAGTTTTCGAAAGCATCTAGGGCCGCATCGAAGCTGGCGCCGATAGGGGCTCCTATCGCAGCGAATCGGCCAGAATTCTGTCGAGGATCGTATATGATCTGGACGCCTCATTTACTTTATGGCCGTTCACGATAATGATGCTGAGCGTGAGACATTGATTCAGGATAAGGGTTTGTAAACCCATATTCCATTCATAGTCTATCATGACTATTGGTGTAGACTGCATATTCGTCATGGTTTTATCAGGAGTCAGGGGAAGATGTCTCAGCTAACGTGGTCTAATTCCACCTTCTTTCTGAGTCCTTCGTCGAGCACTCTTATTGAAGCTAGGGAGCATATGTAAGTAGCTTGGTATATCCTTGGACGCTTCCACCAGACCTAATAATCAAGTCATTCTACCTACGCGAGACAAGTCGTGGATCAAAAGGGAAGTAGCAATAAATATTATGATAGATATCACCAGAGACATATTTGATTTCTACTATCTGTTTATATAGTCTCTGATGGAACTGCCGCCAGAGAGACAATAAGGGTGATGACTGGAATGACGAATAGGGGTAGATTCTAACCGGAGCACCCATAATCTATGTAGACTATCATCCATAGCCTAGTTTCACTTCTAGATTACTACCTACCAAGGTAGTTTGCCGCTATCTGCCCCAAGTCATCGTCCAGAATCATGCACTCTCTCGTCATGCTCCTTAAATTTTAAGGGATTGACTCGTCAACGGTTCGACCCGAGAGAATCTAGATTTTAGATTTCTGGGATAGGATCAGAGACAGCGTGGCCAAAGGATAGTTGCCTACGTGTATCCTATGATGCTTGACGAATAGATTTAGGTCTTGCGCAACAGCGTTGCCATTACCTCCTGCAGTGCCCGCCTGGCGATAGCTGGTGAAGTACAGGTATATATTTTCTATAGTCGCGTATAACCATGCAGCAGAACGGATCGCTACTGCGCTTCTTTACTTCCATGAAGGGAGAAAATTATGTCAATGGGGCGAATCGTCACGTACGGAAGCCATCGAGCCTTGTGGAACGACATTTGCGAAGTTGAGGACAGAACAGGCACGTAGCCCTCCCAGTCTGGGCCGCTCACAGAGCGCGTATTTTCGCGGCACCTAATTCTATCTTATCAGCTCTACTTCGTCCTATTAATTACAACGCGAGGTTACATGATAGCTCAAATGTTTTGGTGAGGATAACATCGAGAGGGTTGCCTCGAGTCACCTCAACCACTTTCTTACGGACTCCTGGGTAAGCCCTAACAAGCCGCTGCAACCTTTTTAGGAAATAATCTATGACGAGATCTTCAAGATTTGTTAAGCGACGTGCTGATCGATAAGTTGTTTTGGTCAGCAAACTCAACAAACAATTCGTTCAGGCCAATCGGAAGTTAGAGAGTATCTAAACTAAAGCCACGAACTCCGGATACGTATGGCAAGAAGTCCGAGTTGGGAAGAAAGGAGGCGGAAAGGGGGTCATAAGCTGACAGAGCTTAGGGATAGGCTCACAACGAATCATCAATAATGCGGCTTTTCTGTAGCTACAGGTTCTTTTCCCGTAGATGTTGTACCTCACTAACCGTCGGGCTTCCACACTAGCGCTCAGCTGAGGCATAACCATCGACTGATCTTGACTAGGTACCCAAGGCAAGCTCTAATTCAAATACGATAAAGAGACAGTCCAACGCTGCTGATGTCACAAGTCTGTCACCGATGGTGGTCTATAAAAACTATGCTAAAACATCCGTCAGTATATCGGACGTCTCGGGCAGAAAGCTTCATGTGTAGATGAGCGAGTTAGAAAATCTGACAAACTTTGCAGCCATATTATTACAGCAGTGGGAATAGGCGCTTCGCTTTAACCAAGTCTACATCGCAACTAAGACTTGTTGGCTAATACCTGGACTGAGTTTATTTCGGTTGACAATTTCAGGTTCAAGCCACACGGATCCATCAACGCTATCTAAGATTGTCAGGAGTCTGAGGAACCAAGTTAGAGTTATTACGCGTCAGGTATGTACGAGACAAGGGATGTGCTACATAGGAGAGGGATAAAGACATTAGGCTAACCAACGTCAAGAGAGCTTAATAGGCATTCCAATATAAATCTCATCCCTAGAATTGCGCGGAGTATATCTTTAGATATTGGCGTTAATATATATGACGAAAGCATGATGAAACATTGCCAATGGCTTTGTATGTCTACCTAGACACGCGTACACATCGAATTGACGAATTCAATGGGTTACTGGCGCGCATTGAGGTGTTGTCATGGAGTCATTAGTTCTTCCGAGGGCATTTGTAGCAGGTAACGTTAGTAATCCACGACTTGATGCTCATGTAAACCGCTGCTTTGCCTGGCGATAGACCACCCCAACATCAAAATGTTATCTTGGGACGTGTAGCATTGAAAAGGGGGTATAGCGAAACAAGACTCGAGGAGCTTGACGCAAGTGAGTCAACCATACGGCACAGCATTTTCAATCTCGGTTTTGAAAGCACACTCCCAATTGGAACTATATGCTAGAACACATCACTATGACATTGCTCGCTTGTTGAAAGGGAATGGCATCCTTGAAGCCGGTGAATCTGCAAATGATATCGAAATCCAGTTCACCGCCTCTTGACCATGTACGGGCGAGCCAACCGCGGCAACGCAGCATATCGCAAAGAGAGCGGTCGCATCATCCGGGCCCGAATCGAACTGTAGACGAGCGAGAAGAGCTACATCATTTGTTCCTCCTCCCAAGTCCTAGAATCTAAGCGGGAAAAGGGTAGTAGTAGCTTGAACGCTCTGATCGTATTTCGCACCTTGGTACCATTATGCCATTAGTCGGATGTCAATACCCATTGTACTCTGAGGACCAACCATTGCCAAGCTCGCGCATCGAAAGGATGGAAATATCATCAGACGAGACCGCGCCGGGCGGCCTCACCGTCCATATTCACCACCGAGTTCTTTTACGAAACCCGTAATAGGAAGATCTGAACGCAAAACACACAAAACGAAATCAGCTCTCCAAGCACTCCTCAGGGGCAGTGACGATCTTTCCTATCTAGTATAATACGCCGTGATATTAGGTACGCGTATGTTGTTCGGTTTTTCTGGGACGATATGTTTGTTTTTCCCGCAAGAATCTAGTCTATCCGGTTTGAGCCACTTTCCGGTCCCAATCCTCACTGTACCCATCCTCGAGAAATGATTGGCATTGCGACGCGAAAAGTGTGTGTGATGATGGGGAGTTCGAAAACGCCCTAATGTAGGTGCTTGTTTCGAATTAGTCATCTCTGTCGACTCGGATCAGCCGTTGAGATGCCGGGGATGTTTCAGCCATTCCTTCTATTTCTGCATCCCGCGTGAGGCTCTCCCTATTGTGGGCAACCACGCGCGTTTCTGGGTCTGATATGCGGATATGTATCATGATGTTCAGACCGACTTCTCAGTGATACCTCTAATATCGAGCCGTGTGCATATGCGAGTGTTTCTAGACTGAATGGTGAGCAGTCGAGACCGGCGCAGAGTGTCTTGGCGAGATTGATCTCCCTTGAGGACAAAGCTTAGTGCTTCAGTTAATCGACTTTTATCGCGATGAATGCAAATTTTCTCAGAAGCTTGTTCACTTTAATTTAGTGGATTGCATACATATACGCCCATTACTTATCTCAGTTTGGTGCTGTTATTTTTTATTGTTTTTTATTGTTTTTTACGAATAGGGAAATCTTCCAAGCGGACTCAAGATTCCCCCACAACGGGAACACAATGCCTGCTCGACCCCCAACCTGACAGGACAGGCTTGACTTGGATTCCCCTGGGCGAATGCGTGCTCGCTTCCCTGCCCATGCACAGAACCCCAAAATCTTCCCAAGGAAAATACCCCCTACCCTCGTCCCCCGACGGACCGTTGAACAAGGGGGCGTGAGGAACGATACTGGTCAGTGGCGAGCGCCCCAACTCCACGGTTCGCCTTCATCGCATCCCTGAGGTGTGCAGTCACACAAACCACAAGCAATCGAGCTTATCCCTTGCTCTCACTCGCAGACTCGCACAAGATCCCCTTTATTTATCCCGCTAGACGCTACGACGGTAGATGGGGACTACCCTATGTACGTAGACGCACTATGCGAAGCACGGCATTTTTGCGCGCAAGGGTGCTATGGAGGGGAAGCATGGGGAAATGACAGGCCGGACATGAACATGAACATGGGCACAACTTAGCTTAGCATACAGCATTATGTTATATCTAGGCGGATGTAAATGTCCTTTTAGGTACCTACACGTCGCATAGGCGATGCTACTGTATGGTTTGGTCTATACCTACTTGCATCTGCAGTGGAACAGAAGTAGGAAACAAGACGGACTGAGCGAGATCGATCTAACTAGATACCGCAAGGCGAAATGAAGAAGGGGTCGGACTCGAAGAGAGCCGTGAACATTAGGCGCAGGATTGCGGAGATGAGCGAAGAAAGAAGGCCTAAGAGGAGCGCTACATTGTTCTTCGCATATACTGCCTAGTTGGGTGCGTATAGGTACTCTGTAATAGCCGTAACCCACCCGAGCTCGTTACCAAATGTAGCTGGACAGTGGAAGGTAAGTTCCGTTCAGTTTCATTTCGTGAATACCCAGATTGTAATCGGTGAGTTCTGACGACAGCAATGTGTACCTGGCGTACCGTACACTGTCGATGCCGACTGTATACCAAGATGGTTGGCTTGCTCTAAGGCATAGCGATGTACCCTCAGACAAGGTATACGTACGGGGAACATGGTATAGCTGCAGGAACGCCGGTCCCGACTGGGACCCCCATATTCATTTTACCTTAGCACAGACGCTCGCGCATGGGATCTTCTCTTTCGAGTCCTGAGAAGACGCGTCCGCGATGCTGACCCTGTTCCGTGCGACAGTAGCGCCCTTCTCGAACAATGGACCTCTAGCCGCGGTAAGGCCTGCGAAGTCGCGGCAAAGCAAAAAAATTTAAGGCAAAGCAGTGTCCTGCGATAAGGACATGGGCTAATATGCAAGCGCGCGGCATGATGCATTCGTATAGGATCAGAGTACTGTCATTGACTAGGTACATATGTATTGTAGTAAACGACTTGCTGTGCTTGTACATAGTATAACATCGATGACACCTATTACTGTATATATTAAGTAATGCTTAATTATTATTAATCTCCTAATGGTTCTCGTGAATGAGCCCAGCGAAGATACATCTGCACGCGTTGAGGCGTTGATTACGTATACAAACAATTAGTTCTGGTGATAATAAAGGTGGCGTAGTATCAGAAAGTAGATATGTGGTCATGGAACGTCAATGGAAACATGGAATGTCACAAGACCGTAGAAACTCGGCCATTTAATGCATTAAAACGCAGAACCGCGGCACGGGGAGCGACGGGTTATCTGAATATGTGAGCGAGCAAGTATACAGTACACCGCCCGCATATTATGTACATGCAAGGGTCAGGTGGAATGGCACCGTAGCATTCGCACTACATCCTATGGCAAACGAAACAGGGAAGGGAATGATTTGCCCCCTTGTTTGCCTGCAAGGTCCAGGGGGCGAGGTAAACAGCCCATAGGAGAAATCATGTTAGTTCGAAAATTTCCCCCCATATGTATACGCCAGCCAAGTTTCTATTAAGGGCGAGTTGAGCGTGAATCGGTCCTAGACTCAATTATTAAAGTGGTTGATTGCTAAGGTCGAGTGACAAATCATCTTTAATCTGGGAAGTGTAGATCGTCGCTCGGCTCGTGTGGATGCATGTATGTATGCGAGTGTCCTGCATTGTAAGCAAAGCATTGACATTTTAAACTATCGACAATTGTACCATTGTAGCTATCAGAATGAATCGGCCTATCAACGGCTATTGCTGTGCACGGTCCAAGCTTCTGCGGTAAGATTATGGCGGGCCAGGATGCGGTATGAGCGCCTCATCCGTCAGTGGGCAGACGAGCTGAATGAGCAAGGGGGCGGTGGAAGAGCGAGCCAGGGCTGTTACTGTTGCAATGATTACCTATTGTCTGTGCTTGATACAATGAGCATGAACATGTTCAACCAAGGTATCGATGGCTACGGTTCGGGTTCTGAAGGTTTTGTCTCGATTTGTACAATCATGGAAATGACTGTTGTGGTAAGAGCTCTATTAATCCTCGGCTTACATGGGAGCTCGGTAAGATAGAACCTCACAACTACAAGCTCATAATAACGACATAGTGGGCTTACGATACGGATCTTTCATGTAATCTCGCCCCCGGAACAAGAGACGAGCTTATCCGGAGTCTGTTCCATGGGTTGGGTTTTACGTGGCTTGATGACTCTGAAGGTGAGAGTACCTTCTAGTATCCCATCCTAGGAACGACCGTCTATCCTAACTTTAGTCCAATGTTCTCGTACTCGGCGACATTGTGGATGCTGCTCATGTCATTCCTATTTACTTCTAGTTCGAGATCGAAATGAGACTGTTGGTGCCCAACACTCTGAACTCGAGGGATAGACGGGAGATGTTTCCGCCTAATGGGGTATCTCCAAGCGCAAAGACCGCAGCTCCTACGGGCGACGCCTATGAAGAGCGAACTTCGCAATATGGAAGTTCCCAAGTCCGAGATGTTGTTTCTCTTGTAAGAAGGGATCAAGCTTGATGCAGTTACTTCAATATCATTGAGCCGGCTGTTGGTAGTCATAGACGTCGTGTCTGGTGATGTGTATCACCTCAGCATCTTGGTCATATATGGCTCTTTGATAAGCTGTCCACCTTGAGACATCTTATTGCCAACAGTCTTCACATGCTAACTAAGCTGTAGAAGGTGGAATACTTCGTGACTTGGACGGAATCTTAGACCAGACTAGATTCATCTTCAAATTAGGCTTCAAAGGGATGGCGTAACTTGGCGTCAGACCATAGACTGAATCATGAGAGTTACAAGCAAATAGCTAAGCTATGAAGGATTCGAAGTCCCCGCCGGCAGTAGTATTTAATTCAACTAAAAGAGGCTATGTTTCCGTGATGGGCTTACATTAGGCATCTACAGCCCGCCGATCGAGGCACCAAGCCAAAGCTTTCCCTACTTAATTTGACCCATACCAAGAAGTTTGTTACCCGAACTCGCCACAGCTTGTAAGCACGGAGAAGAGAATACCTGGCCTGAAAATATTCTTGTTAAGTCCGGGGAGATTCCTAGCAAGAAACATCCGAATGTATCTATGTACAATGTGAATGCCTGAAGCTCAAGTCTGTACTGGGACTCTTCCTACGACAGGGAGCTTGATGGTATTTATCTTTCAACGAGGTAGAGCTAAGTTATTACAAAGACTCCTGAGATTATTTTCCTTTCTAGAAGTTGCGAGTTAGGATACTTTGATTAAGACGACAAATTCTCCGTTACCCTTACGGTTCTCGGCCGAGTCGGTTACGTCCGGAGATTGACTGATCACTATTATAATACCGAGTCAGATATTTGTAGAGTAATTTCGTAGTATCAAGATGTTGACAGAACGATCAGTATAAAATACCGAGGATTGTAGATATGAACGATGCGAACTATTAAGCTCGTGGTCGAGAAGCAACAGATGGATCTTGTAACGTAGGTATCAACGGCTTGCCCGGGATCGTTCGGCCCGGTGGAGGGTGCCTTAAACTGGGAAGCGGAGTGCCCTGGTTTTAATATCCAGGGCGAACGGCCAGGATATCCCCTGGCCGAGAGAGCTGTCAAATTCTGTCGTGTCTCCCGAGAACCTGGCCGCATGGGTTCATACCAAGTGAGGATAATAGATCACAGTAGGGGTCCGTTGTAGGGTTAGACGTTGCTCGAGGCTACTCACGTAGTTATTGAGATGGTAAAGTTCGAGTTCGACGATGGACAGCTCAGTCAGCCGTGGCGCAAACGGAAATATCAGAGCTGAGCTAGGAGATATGCTGTCTAGTAAGATGGAAATTATTAACTGAGGTGAAGCTACTAACACCAACTAAACGCGTTGAATGCCTTCATACTCCTCAGCGGTAGAATCAGCTAATAGTCATTAGATGGAGAGTTCACAAATTATAAAAGAGTCTACTTCTCTGTCCGATATGTGGGCGTCCCAACGTGAGAGTGCCCACATATTTCCAGTGTACTTTGTTGCTATTCTCTATCCTTCAACACCCCTCTAAATGCTCTCGTGTCTAATACGAAATATTTTTTTTTTGTTTGCTTCATATTCCAAGATTTTCAAGATTTACGCGCGAGTTCAATGTAGATTACAAAATGGCAAGCTGCAACTTATCTGCCCCATGGTCAAAATGGTAAGGCATCCAATCAACGTGGGTAGTTCGACCACACCCTGCATACGATTGTTACAATTGTGGAGTTGTTGGTGACTGGACACCCTTTATTATTCTCGTAACAATTAGCATTTACCAATTGGCGTCGTATACCCTGACATTCTGAAGCACTAGTTGCGAGCTACCGTATATCTGGGTAGGTTTATATTAGTTCGTCTAAAGGCCGTGGACTGGGATTTATTGATTCATCCTGTTGCATATTGTTCATTCCGGATGTCGCCTCGGTTGACGGAATGGGACCAACATGCAACTTGTCGTCGATTTAGAGGAGGGGTGTGGAGGCAGATAGGCTCTAGAATTCACTCGTCATTTTACATTTAGCATGTAAGGAATATTTTTACAAACTGTATTAGATGGCTTTATGAGCCAGAATGGTCTCTCGATTGAAACCTTTACCGGTGGCTAGTTCTCTCCAGGTAGTTAGTAAAACACTGGTCTGGAAGTTGTGTACTTTGTGATTTGGAGATAAGTTGGGCGTGTTGTGATTCGTGAATTGGGTACCTGAATACATCAGCCCCTGGCTAAGGTACCAGCCGGGGTCATTTCATGCTATCGAGCTATCACCAAATACTGTGCAGTACGTACCTGTATCCATGCCCAAGCCCAGCGCCTCTTTGCTCATCTTTACATATCCGTACCTAGGAGGTAGACATATGTATTGGTCGACATGTGATTGGGGCGAGAGCAAGGCGGGCGGACTGGGAGCTAATGCATTGGATTTCGCAGTGAATGGCTTTGCCAAAGCCGTAAATTTCATTGGACCTTACTTGCGCGTAAAGACTTTACGTATTGTATTTTCGAGGTAAAATTATGAATAGATACCTCCGTAATGGTGAACCACGTGGATGGATGTTGTGAAGGTGGGTGCATCCTTGAGGGTAAAAATGTCAGGATGTGTTTTTCGGGAGCCTGTCAAGACTTTGGGGAAGGATTTTTGAGATCGCTCGACGGTAGGTGACAAGATCTGTCGACTGGGCACCGCTGCAAGCTATGTACACACTTGGTGGCCTGTCCCTCCCAGCGATAACCATATCAGTGCATCAACAACATCCTCGCAGTCGAGCAGCGGCAAAATTCTCCGAGTTGACAGGCAGCCTGATGTTCTCAGAGCTAGCGGGGATCAATGATCAATAGTGTCGCGAGGTTCGTGAGGCGCCCACACACCTTGTCCAACGTCGGCCACGGACCCTGTATGGATCCAGGGGGGACTTGATGTTGAACAATCTGGGGATTTTATTTCTGGCGTGGAAACGAGAGATCTGCCGGTCAAGGATTGATGCAGGCCTTACATCATGCAGCTTGTCTGATTACAACATGTGTATTGACACCATCAACGTTCTGACAAGTTCGTCGAGGACCATTGTGGCAAATTGTGAAAGACGTCTCACATTGTTTGGGACTAAAGGGGGTCCCAGAATTGTGGCAGGAAAAGGAGGCACGTGAAAGTTGTGATGGGGCATTGACGACAGCACACCGGCGTCTCACAATCATTGCAGTCACGTGACACCTTAGGCTAATGCAATGCAGATAGGTGTAGGTCATCCAGATGGTGATCTTTATGGTTGAATTCGGGGTAGTCTTCGAGTACATAATGTATCAAGTACCTCGCTTATTGCAAGAATACGCGTGGTACCACTGATCGGCCCTATTTATCAATGCTTACCATATGCATAGATGTCATCTCCGAGACTGTGTGATAGCTGTAATGTACCTTTTACCCTTCAACTCGCGCGAGTCGCTCCTCATTTTATGTACGATGTCTCAAAAAGATATAAGCTTGCTGTCGATGAAGATTCGTATGATGCGCGATTGTGCCGATCTTAATCGCATTTGGCAGCTATTCATCAGCATAGCCCACACTTGGTATATGTGAGTTGCATGTCCCGCAATCTGGGATTCCTGATACATTCTGCGGTTTGAATCCAATGTGGACATGTCCGAGAGATGTGACATCCATCTGAACCGGAGTAATCCGTGGGATTGCGCTTTTCGACGTTGAATCTCCTCGAAGTTTATATTAGACCGACATCGAAGCAATAAAGTCTCGTATCGCCATCCAAAGAAGTGCCGTCGGCGTTGATCATGAGCTCGTACGTGGATGCGGGTGAAATTTACACACATGTCACTACCTCCTATTTTTATGGCTTTATCCTTATTTGGTTTCTTCCGCAATTTTTGAGCAACTTGCCGGGAAAGAGGATATGACGCCAGCAATCGGAATCTCGAAATCCTAATGGCTTAGGAGCTGAAAGAGGCGCTGCGTCTTATTCCGCCCCATTTTAGGTAGGTAGAAAATGAGGAAAATGCTGCTTGATAATCACATAGGAACTCTTATGTGAACCTGCAATATGTACGTAGTATGCTCTGTAATATTTCCTGCATCCAGTCTGTTGGTAACGAGTTCATCTCCAGTATGCCAGAGTCTGCAGTGGGTGTCCACCGCAAGGTAACGACGACACAATACCATACGTCTTGACCCCACTTGTCCTGTCACTTCTCGCTGTCCCAAATTCCGTCTTCGATCTCTAACACTACAGTATTTCCAGACATAATGTGCGTAGCTTGGTAGTCAAGCTGCCAAGGGAGCCAACCCCGTTAAGCGACGGGGCACTGTGTAGCCACAACCTCAACTCGGACCGGAGATCTCGAGATTTTTTTCTCTTTATTTGAGGATTACGGGACCCGTATGAGAAACCCAGACCAAGCGTCAGCTTGCTTGCTTACTAGAGATGGACGATTAAGCCCTATGAATATGTGCTGTCTACAGGGATATTATACCCATGGAGCTTCATTATGATGGTAAATGTTCATTTTGATCTGAGAGTAGTCATTTGAGAGTTGGGCGATTAGCTAAGATGATATACATTGATTCATAAAATCTCCATCCATAACGCACCCTATGAACATGAAGGTGGGAATGCAATAGCAGTACATGATACGTACCTACCCGGTTACATCCACATGCACCTGCTATTGATAAGGCAACCTGATAAACCAACATTTGGAGAAACTGCAAGCACGCCAACGCTAACCTCCTTAGGAATCTAGGCTGTTCAGGCGATCGAAAGGCGCGACCAAGACTTGGGATATTTAGGATAGGCACAGGCAAGAACGGGCTATAACCTATCCTGAGAAAGGAAGTTTCGTCCCCTCGAATGGATCCTACCTGGAAACTGCTATCCTTGCACCCACAGGCCACCAACCACCTGCAGTAGTCTGTGTGCATAGGGTATTATTAGCTAACTTGCAAGGAACACACTTCCGTCCCGACGACAATTCCCTGCCGCATCCTTCACTTGCAAGCGACCATCCATTCTTCCCTGCCTCGTCTACGGCGCAATTTGACCCTGGCGTCTGCATGGAAAACCGACCCTAATGATCGACCCTGGGTCCTTGAATCCTACTCCAATCCTGAACCACTGGGTCCCCCGGTAATTCCAAGGACCTCGAGACTGCAGCTAAACTCGAACTGCTTCAACGACCGCCCAAAAGAGCCCACCCTGTCACATTCGTCCACTTCGTTTCCCGTTTCTAGTCTCTGGTGTCTGGGGATTCTGCGCCACGGAACTGTCACTCCCCTAGTTGTTGGTGAACCCGTTGGTGGTTGTGGTACGGTACCTTCTGCCAATATCAACTTCATCCGCCCTCTTTTCGGTAGCAGCATAAACCGCCAGTCCCCATCAGTTACCAGGTCGAATTTACCGGAGCGATCTCTACATACCCACAGTCAATCCTTAAAAAAACTTCATTTGTGTCTGTTGTGGACAGTTAAAAATAAGATTGTCTGGCTGACCGTTTCATCCATCCATCTTGTAAGTAACCGATTGTTCTTATTTTAAGCTTGAATTACTCCCGACGTCGCACAACACGAAATGTTTCAGGGGTTATAGTTCGATTCCAGAGAACGTCGAGGCCCATCTGAAGCCGCCCATCCACAACGCACAGCCCAAGTGGGACCACATCGCGTGCCTGCGTAGCAATCGTCGTTGTCGTCGCAAAACCACACTGTCCAAACCTAGCCATCTATCGATCTTGCTCAAAAACTTAAGCCTCTGTATACGTGGACAGTCTATGTTCAATTCTATGTTTGCCTACTCAGAGTCGTCTTAGTTGCCAAAACAGTCCAACCTTTTACGACTGAGCATTTCTGTGAAAACTGCCTCCTTCCTTGTTATGTACCTCAGTTGTATCCAAGCTGGATCGATTTTATCAACCTGAGTTTGGAATTGCTTGAAACACATTCCAATGCAAATTTAGTTTACTAAACCACGCGTCTTAGTGCGGACAGATGAAAGGGCTTGAACATTGGCTTCCTTGCCTTTTGTAAGTTAACCCGATTTCTACTTTTTCTTCAACTATCCTTTCGTCAACTACCAGATCTTCTCGCGGTCCGAATTACTGGGACATGCGCCTACAAGTCGATGCTGGCGGGTGTGCCGCCTGCAAGCGTACAGCGCCGCCCATGCGCCCCTGCCCCTGAGCCCTGTCCCAATTAGCCACAGGATACCCTGCAAATGCGCGTGTCCTGCACGAGGAGGCCTACACTTTGCATCAAGGCCTCCGAAGTATCGTGTTAAATTTCTTAGAGGGTTTACGACTCCTGGTAAAGCCAATGTCAATGCATCTATCCATATCACTTCTTACTACACTCTCTCCGTATTATTTTCCCGATTCCTCCCCCGCTATTTCCCAACAGTGCAACAGAAGTCTTCAAGCCTCCTCTCCGCGATGTGTTATGTTTTTTCACGTGGGCAAATCGAGCCGTTGATCTGAATCAGGGTTTCTCCAAACCGCGGTATCCCTGTCTACTTCCCGCTCTTTACAACCCCTGAGGATTCGTCCATAATCCCAGCTGACTAGGTACTATCAAAGACTTTATGTCGCAAAAGCTAACCTGAGCTTTTTACTACCTAGTAATAGAAGACCTCAGTCCACACTATACACTACACGCTCCTGTTCGACCAGCAGTTACCTCCCGCCAACCTGCTCTACCGCGAAATCGACGGATTATAGATCAGAAATTGGTACTATCGCACAATAAGCACGCGTTTATTTATCTGAGGAAAGGCCAGATCACACAGCGAGCGCCGGATCCAATCAGGTGTGGAGCTTTTCCCGATATCCGTCGAAGCTTGTACCTCCTCGCGATCTTGTCAGCTTTTCGAGTGACAGTAGAGCGGTGACTATTAGCTGAGTCAGAGAATTTCGATCCATCGGCGTTACACCCAGAAATATAGTATTATCAATCGCCAGTATCTATCGGTTGATCCCGGATTAGCAAGCGTCGTCAAAGAGGCTGAAGATTCACCTGTCTGACGCATTTGTTGATCCCTGATCCTGGTAATTCAGCAGTGACAGGCCGCGGAAAGCGTACCAGGCGGCGGTCCGTTGCTTGACTACCGGCTGTCCTTTCATCATTAGTCTACCCGGCCCGGTGCCTTCAAATCCACTCGGAATAGTTGAATATTCTGGTAAGAACAACCTTTCCAATCTTTATATGCTGTTACACCTACCCCTGAAGCTTGAGTGCCGGCGGCTTTACACTATCAATTATTCTTTTGAGAGCTACAATCTTCTCTTAGCTTTCAGATTACCCTTGTTACTCATGTTCATTAGCCGTCGGCTTATCCCCCAGATCGGATTTTGAAAATTGCATTGTAACCCTTGTCGCAAAAGTCCCATTGACACCGCCTATCAAATCTCCCTGATATGGAAATATCTTTCGTGCAGCTGGTTACTTCTACATATTGCCTTGGCCGCTTTTCTTCTCTCATCTGTCTCCTGGATACCACGTATCAAGAAACTAGCTTGGCGGAAGTTTTATCCATCATTTTTATCTTCTCATTCCGTCATATTTCCGTGCTCAAGGCACTGCAACGTGTAGTTGGTCCCCCAGTTTTACTTCCGTGTGGAAAAATACCATTTTGCCGGATCCCAGTTCTCTGGCCACTCTCTGCACCCCTCCACCACCACCGCCACCAATACCCATCCCTTGTCGTCCCCCCATCCGTCTTAGGGAACCATGCATTTGTTCCCTCGACATTTTTTTTCTTTGACAGCATCTGACTAGACAAGGCTGGCATGCATGAACTAATATGGCAGCACAGATCGAACCCTGGGGCCTGACCACGACAGATAACTTGCAGAAAATTACGTCGTTTGCCTGGCTGATGCGCGCAGCTATCTGCAAGATTTTGCAGGCATAGTAGAAGCTCGTACCTGAGACACGCGATTTGACCTTGTTGATACCAGTGGAAAGGTTCAACCTTGCAGACCACCACAAGATAGAGCCGCGAACCAAAGTCCAACGCTCCGGTTTTTATCCAGCATCGGCATGCCACAGGCTTACGGCACTACAACGATAGTTAATTATTTACAGATTCGGGCGAAATATTTTCGGCCTTCTTCTACCCGCAAATATTTATTCTAAGCCGAGGTGTGTACATCTGATTACTCAATTTCCTATTTTGAACGCAATTCGTTACATTTACACATCTACTACCTGCCTTGCCTATTCCGTCCATGATCATGAATTCTCTTATGCACCAATCCCTTTTTATCATGAGTCGTTTCCTAAAGTCGACCTCCTTCCTAGCGCACCCACCTCCTTCTCCGTCTCATTTTCTCGGCAAGCTTCAGCTGAAGGATTTGCATGAATTTGTCATTCGCTGCCCGCTCTTGCTAAACTACTCCTTATCGATACGGTGTTACTATTTATAATCTTGATGTTTGTTGATGGTCATCAATGTTGTATCCACATCACTATAGCCCGTAATATTGTATGTCACTAATTTCGCGATAGAAAAGCAGTCAGCCATCCTATCGTCCCACAGCGAGATACCCGAACTACTAAAGTCTTATTACACTCTTGTGGCGGTTATCCGTACGCTGGGGTCAAACATAACTCAGATCACCACATCCTGTGAGTACCACCTTTATATTCAATTCCATCATATAATCACTGCCAAACCTTATTTCCAAGCTCGACGTCTGTGTGCCAGCGCAGGGAAATACGACCTTCATCCTGGTTTGTTATTTAAGGCGTGTGGGGAATTTCTTCTAATGTATGGCGTGGTCTCCTTTGCTGCTGATCCACCTGGTCTCCGATGTTTTACTCAACGAGCGTACCAAAGCTGAACCATGTGGAGAAGACTAGATTGGCCATTGTTTGTTGCCTCACTGACTTGAGATATATAGCAGGACCGACAAAGACTTGCAAATCCACTTGAAGTCAAGAGCTCATTTACAATGATTATGAAGATGGGGCAACATCGACAAGCTCCTAACACATACCTCAAAGAGGAACAGCATTCGGACCCGGTGAGTTTAAGTTTATTTCCTTCGTCCATGGTTCCATTTCCAAGTTCTTGAGCAAGTGCTACAATGCAGATGTAGATGTACAGGCTTGCAGATTCGATACGTCAACTCGAGTCAGCGCAGCTGTGCGACATCTCCAGATGCGACAACGCAACTACCCAATTTGTCCCGCGCCAGGCAATGCCGACATAATCACTGGGATTAGATGCGCGAAGATTGAAACTTCACGCGTTAGGATACTCTACGCTGAGTTCCTTCGTTTCCAGAAGATCGCGGGGGCTTGTCGCAAGCCTGTCTACCTTAGATCAGTCCTGAATTCAAGGGAATTACAGGGGAGCATCTTGTTTCACAAGTGACCGGGGGCCATCTTCTGGAACAGGGTTTGTGCGGGTTACCTTAGCGTCCCCGGTCTGCCCTCCAAGGATTGATGATTGCCTGGTCCTATCAAGAAACCCCTTCAGAACTGACGTGCCCGTGATGCCCCAGCTCAAGTGGATGCGGGGAGACAAAGGTGCATTTTCTTAATTCACGATTTATCGTTTCGTTACTCCGTATGTTTTCTACTGCAGCCACACTGTCATGAAAAAAAAGCTCTGGGCCTTAAATTTTTTTTTCCCTACACGCGCCCCGGATGTTTGATGGCGCAAGTGCCAAACAGGATGGGAGAAAAAAAAACGGTCGCTGAGGGGCTAGAGCCGTTGGAGAGTATCATTTCCATTTCGAGCTACGGCCAAAAAAAAGTTCAGCGGGCTCAACGGGTTCAACGGAGTCGAAGTCACTTCGAGATATCTTTCTACGCTATGTCTTTTTAGCGCTGTAGGGTCGATTTTCTCCGGCTCAGTTCCTACTGCCAACACGCACAACAAGTCTGGTTAGTGCGGGTGGATTTTATCATACCTTCGGGGCAGAAGAAAGGGGAAAATAATATTCGACCGAAGTCGTACACGGTACTTTACTCTAAGCGTGATGGCTGCAAAGGGTTCAAGCCTAACGGAGAGTGGGTGTTGGCCTTCAAGTGGACCCAACGCAATTCTCCAATTAGTGGAGGGAGCTTCAGTAGTCGCTGTTGTCACCACCACACCACCACGGTTCTAGTCCAGCAGGCGAGAAGGGGGGAAGACTTGCTGCCGAGTTACATACGTTTCGTAGTCAAGTGACGGAAGAGTTACCGGCTAGGAGAGTTTCAATGTGAGGATCTTCCAGTACGTCGTTGTGCTGCTAGTCCGAACATTGTCTTCGAGCAAGGGGCCACCTCAATGCCTGAACAAGTTTCGTCGTGGATGGTACTCTGATCTTGCGGTGGAAATACACGCAATTCCCGAGTACCTTCATCACGCCCCTACACACCGCCTACTCCCTGAGAAGCTCGCGAAGGGCTTGCCCCCCTGTCCTGTTGGCTAGCCCCGGACATAGAATACCTCATCGGGTAGGCTAGTCCTGCTTGGCCGCGCCGCCATTGGCCACTTCATCTAAAAATGCAGCTGCCCCCTGCCCCCCTGTCACGTTTCTTCCATGCGATGTCCCACATCTTGATCCATCCACACCCTAACACGAAATCTCCAAGTTCCATTTCTCTTCTTTCACATTTCATGCTTTGCCGCAGGCATCGCACGTCCTTCCTCTACCAAACTAAGCAGTCATATCGTTCCTGTTAATTATCCCGGAATGAGAGGCTACTGGGACGTACATATTGATACATAATAAGCCCCATACATACCTTGGGCCCCAGTTTTACACCTAGAGACGCGCCAAAGTATCCTTACCTCGATATTTTCATACCTTGCGATCTCACCTTGCATAGCTCAAATATCGTTGGCCCTGCCTCTTCATCGTCGCATTTTGAATCCTCGCTCCGATCTCAAATCTGCTGTCGCTCTTTGTTTTCTTGCTGTCCCCTGTCGGGCGTATACATCTCATAGCTCTAGCCGACGTTATTCAAGGCATTGTGTTGAATGTCGCGTCCTAAATAGGCTTGAAGGAGAACCTAGTTCGTGAACTTTGAGACTTTCGGGTTCCGCTTCCGATTCCTATCCACTCCTCCCTTTTAGGAGCAAGCACCTGGTGGTGTCATTTCCTGGTACTGCAATTCTTTATCTCTTACGGTAGTATGCTTAGGCCCCCGGTCTTATAACCTATACCTCCCCCCGTCGCTTAAGCAAGCCTCACCCGTTAAACCCTCGTCATTAGGAGATGTTTAAGTTCCTTGGACCTTGACAGTGTCAAGTAAAATAAAAATTGCCGACGCGTCCTACTTCATTTTTCTTTTCATGGTTGTCGTTACTATTTGGCTTTGACACTCCAGAGTTCAGGACTAATGGTTGTCTCCTCTATGCAGCATCATCCCCACCACTCGCAGGGTCCGGCGCCTCCCCAGCACCTACAGCATCCTCGGCCCTCGAGTATCGTTCACCAGAATCATCACCAGGCACCGCAGCCGCAGTCGCAGCACCCGTCCGCGTACTCGTCAACACATTCGATACAGCCTGCCTACCAGCAAACAGGACACGCAACCGGCGCTCAACACGCGCAAGACCTGCCCTACTATCACCAAAGCCCTTACAGCACTCCAGGCACAACAAGCGGATATACATCCGCAGGTGAGTTCCCGTCGCGTCGCGCGCGTTGTTTGGATGCCATTGTGTAAGCTTACACGTAGCTAGACACCTCCGATATGATGGCCGCAGCTCAAATCCCTCGACCTTATCCTCCGATATATCATACACCCCAATCAAACTCTCCCGCCTCTGTCGCGTCGCCGTCAGGACATGACCAACACCGAAGTCTTTACGGTCAACCAACGTCACAACTGCAACCCCAATCAATGTACTATGGCGCGCAACAGCCGCAATACTCTTCGCTGCCACCACAAGCGCCTTCCCCCTACCAGCAGCATGCTCCGCAACCGCATCAGTCAATGGCTTCACAGCCAAACATGATGATGTCGCACACAGCACCGCAGCACCAAATGAGCCAGCATGCGAGCCAACATGCACAAACAGGAATGACGGGGAGTCCCCGACACACAAAGATGGAGCCGCAGATGCCCTCGCAATTGCAACGGCCTACACCCGGGCCGCTGGGCACATCCCAGCAAACTCCAAATGGTGGACAGCTGTCGACCCCTACCGGGTCATCGACGCCTGGGGTTAACAACAACGCGGCGCCAGGGCCGATCCCAGCTACTACGCCACTAGTGGTGAGGCAGGATAATAATGGTGTTCAGTGGATCGCGTTCGAGTATTCTCGCGACAGGGTAAAGATGGAATACACAATTCGCTGTGACGTCGAGTCTGTGAATACGGACGAGCTGGGCAGTGATTTCAAGACGGAGAACTGCGTCTATCCCAGGGCGTGCTGTCCGAAAGACCAATACCGCGGGAATCGACTACAGTACGAGACTGAGTGCAACACGGTTGGGTGGGCGTTAGCTCAGCTCAACCCATGTCTGCGCGGGAAGAGAGGTCTCATTCAGAGAGCAGTCGACAGCTGGCGGAACAGCAACCAAGATCCCAGGTTGCGAAGTCGACGCGTGCGTCGCATGGCCAAGATGAACAATCGCAAGGCGGTTCAGACTCCCCACTCCACACACATGCCCGGTCCCAGTGGTCCGGCAGGGATGTCAACCCCTGGAGCCATTGGCCCCGGTGGCGGTGCTCCCATGGGGAAGCCTGGGATGAGCAACATGGGTCCGCAGATGCATCACCACCATGCCCACGAAGGAAACGCTCAGGGTGGAGGAGACGAAGTCGGTATGTTTCACCAGATGTGATTCATGCGTTGCTGTTGTTGCTGTTGTCGTTGTCATTGTGCAATTACGTGATACCTCTTATCATTATACCTCGTGTGCCATTTCGGTTATTTTGGATTGGATGCCACTTTATGTTTATATAACGGCGCAAAGCCGCTGGCGCTTTTGGAGCACTTTTGGGGATTGGCACTATTCTGTACATTACTCTAGTTGCCATGCACTTGGTAGTCCTTGCTGCTTCGGGACGGTCTAGTCGTCTGTCTGGTAGCAAAAGGTGCATGGCCTTGCTTTGCATCACACTGCACAAACACACCAAGCGCACATATCACAACCTCACATCGTTGCCTCCTTGTATTGGAACCCTTCACAAAATTGCAAATATCACGTCGCTTCGAATTTTTTGCTGCCTTGAATTTATTTAATAGCATCTCGACCCTGGTCTAGTCCGCTAATTCGACTCTGTACAGGGGACGGAGAGTATGTGGATGGATCTCATCACCACCATCATCAAGCACCCACCGGGCCCGGATCTAGGAACCCGGACGACGTTCGTCCAGCTCAAGTATTCGCCGGTTACCCCCAACAGTATCCCGGCCACCAGTCCTCGGGATCGTCCATGCCGCCGATCCATGATGGACTCGGCGGCTCGCATCACAACACCATCGTAGCTCGACGCATGAGCCGAGACGATGATGATAAGAATCCGGAAGGCTTATTTCCTGACATACCGGATGCTAAGAAGCGAAAGTTCATACTTGTGGAAGATAACAAACGTAGTTCTCGCCTGCGAGTGCGTGTCACGCTCGAAGATGTGAATCCCAAAGAAATCCCCGACTCGTTCCGCAAGAGCTCTGCTGTATACCCGCGCAGCTATTTTCCGCGGGAGATGCAAAGTCCGCCCCCTAGCGCCACCGGTAGCCAGTTCTTCGAGGATGACCTGAGCGACGACAATGTTGAAGTCGATGGTGGGCGTACCGGACGCGCTCGAAGGGGTAACATGAGGGAGCGAGTTATGGTGAAAGCTCCGATGTCCGATGGACACGAAGCTGATGTCGCTATCCCAAGGATGAGGAAAAGCTCACGTATAAAGGAAGTGCGACTCAATGACCTGGCTTACCGGATGGCGTGGATGCACAGTCGTGTCTTTGCCGGGAAGACCATCTTCTTGCAGCGAGCTCGTAAGTCTAACTACAACTCTCCCCGCCTCATTGTAAGCATGGTGCTCATTTCATTATCCAGTTGACTGCTACCGAAACAAGACTTGCCAGGCGATCGAAGGCGTTACTCAGGAAGTGAGGACTATGGTACCCCACTACGAAACCAGGGTCGGCAAGCGGAGATGGGGTGAGCGCATGCGCCGCGGCGAGAAACAGGACGACGAGTCCTAATATAGGCTGTCTTGCTTGCTGTCTCGCCATATAAATGATACCCGACTGGCACGTTTCGCCACGCGCCAACATTTGTCTTGAGGCCATTATTACTCTGCATTCCATTACGTTGCGTTCTATATGAGATCCCTCCTATTCCGTTGCCGAGCGCATAAGATAATGACTTTTCACACACATACGTTGCGTACCGCGCCTGTATTATATTCGCACTTTATAGAGTCGGCAAAAGTCAATGACGATATACGACCTGTTTTCCCTTTTACCAAGTTTGCTCTACTCTAAAGGACGACGTGACTTTATATTCATACGAATTCTTCCCCTCCAATCTTATATTCTATCGCCTACCTGGACTCGGCCTAAAATTTCCGGGACCTCTTCTAACTCGAGGACGGAACCTTTATGTCTTGCTACGACCACGATGTCTTCCAGGCTCCTTCATGCTATCTTTAGTTCTTTGCCACTAGCAAGTTCGATTTTCCTGCTGGTTGGGGGAACGAGCGGCTCTATATTTCCTGCATTGTTTGATTGTGTTCATCTCCGCGTTCGGGGTTTTCTACGGGAAATGTTTTCAGGATAGAGTTTGCATCAATCATCATCTCGTGGTGGCTGTGGGAGAATGGAAAAGGGCGAAGAAAAAAAAGAAAAACAGGAAAAGGAGACATCATACTTGGGGTTTTCTCGTAGGCAAAGTTTCTCATGGGGGAGATACCAAGTTGTATTTGTGTTCTCTCCATCGATCGTAAGGGGGAAGCTGAGAATGGAAAAGGGTCAAAGGGACAGGGGAGGTAGTTGGCCGGTATACTACGTACGAGGGAGACGATGGCATTCGAGGTCCGGGACAGACTGCGGTCAATTAGGGGCGGTGTTAATATCAGTAATGACGCAGCTTGTTCGAGTAGGCGTATTAGCTGTCCTATTCATATGTTGTTATTCAAATATTACATATATGGCATCCTATATCTCAAACTTTCTCACTTGTCCATCTAGTGGTCACATTTATAGGGGCAGATGGATATCGGCTTCCGCATCGACAAGTACAGTATCCCGGTACGTACATGTACCTAATGTATGTCGTCTTCTCAAACTTTTAAGGTTAAGACGACGTTGGAAAGGCAAAATTAGGTACGGGAGGCGCACGACATGGAGCGCCGTTAGGAAATTAAGTTTGCCAACGGCTGACCGTGATTCTATTTCCGACGTCGTTGCTTACGATGCGCCTCCTTTTTTTTTTCTTTCCTAATCGAACACGAACACACCATGGTGGGCAGATAGACAAAACATACTTTGGGGGCAAGTTGGATGACGCCGTTTGGTCCGGACAATGATGAGGTATGTAGGTAGTCGATGGCGCGCATCTCTTACACAAAAAAGCAATTGGGCTCCTGACATGTCACACGCAACTTCGCATTTTCCTGCACACCGCAAATTCCTTCTGTCTAGCTGCTGCACCTATTATCGCCGCCATCATGATTTGAAATCCAAGAAGCGGTATAGCTAGCATTGACTTCCGGGTACTTGGGTAGACTTTTGATACTTGATGCAACTTTTTTATTTTATTTCATTTTTTAAAAAATTTTTTTTTCTGGGCTACACCGGTTGCCCGCTCGTACTTGAACGGCTTCGAGGACAAGACTCGTTTCGCCACCACCATATGCACGATCCGCTGCGCGTCGACACACAAAACTAGACTGGACGGGACGGGGATGCCAACCGGAGTTCATGCCTCTCTCCTTTTCCCTCGGCTCGGTCTGCAGAGGCAAAGGGGAACTTGTCTCAGCTATATACACCCACCATCTTATGTCCCTCCGGAGCTGGCTGGCGAAGAAGTCGTTAATTTCTGATGAATTCTTTAGTACTACCCTTAGGTAGGTATGAGGTATGTATGTAGGATGTATGTAGCTATACGTAAGGTGCCACATCCCATGTATCACTCACTCCGACACCGCGCCACTAGGGTGGGTAGACCCAGACACGAGGATCATGAGCGGCTACCTGCATTACTGACTCAGGGTCAGGGGCGGGCCGTTGCGCGGTGGACGGGTAACGGGCGGGACGGATAAATGCGTTATGTGCGAGTACCTTGGGTAGCAACGATGGGTGTAGAGGGAAAGGGGAAATAATATAGTGGACTGTTATAAGGGCGAAAGGTAGGAGGCTCAAGAATCTATTCATAGCTTGACAACACTTAAATGCCTACTTAGTATCTATGGTATAAGAATAGCGGCACGTCAGGGAGATTACTTACTTAGTTTCTCCTTTTGCTGGTACATTGTAGGTGAGCAAGTAAATCGACATCTCTCAAATTATCAAAGACAATCGTAATGCCAATGCTCATGGAAATGTTCGGTTACCCGCATGGATATAATTCGTGTTGAACCATGAGAAAAATCTACGGGGTATATCTAAGACCGGTAGCTAAAGCCTCCAACTCTCCGACTCTTCATCTCGATCTTCATCTTTCTTTATAGTTTGTGGGTATCATTTTTTGATGGTATTGATGATGGCGACTGACAAAGGGAACAGTGAAGAAGAAGAAAAATTTCAAAAGGAAAAAAAAAAGGAAGAGAAAAATAACGAGCTATACAAAACATCTAGATATCCCATCCATCCAAGCCCTATTTTTCCTCCCGCTCGTCAGTTGCCTGTAAGTTCTCGTGATATATACGTAGCAAGAAAGATCATTCTTCCCGATACATCTTTACAAACAGGATACATACTAAACCCCTCCCTTTTCCACTCCATGTACACGCCTATACACCCACCCATACTACACACCATCGTATCATAAAGTACTTAATGCTCCCCCAACTCCGTCTATACCAAACATATATCTCGCAACAAGATCGAGTCCAGAACAGTACCTAAACTCATGATGGCCCCCCGCTAAGGATGTACATATGAAATAAATGAATAGATCGTAACTCATATACATCATATACATCTCATTTGATCTCATCACCTAAAGCGGTAAAACGCTAGCTAGGCGGAGTGGCGGAATCACCGCCTGTCGTCCGAGTTCGCAGTAACAGAGTCGTAGTCGCGTTCCCTGTGGGAGCGGTGGTGACGCACGTCATGGCGGCTGCTTGCAGCAGTATCGTACTCGATGGCACGGCGCGGGCGCCCTTCATCATCTGAATCCGAGCCCCGTCTGTGTCGGCGGTGCCGCTCCCTGTCATCGTCGCGGTCGCGTCGGTACTCGTAGTCTTCGTCGTACTCGCGGCGGCGGCGGTGGCTGCGCTTCTCCTCGTCGGAGAGGCGGTCGTAGTCACGCTCCGTTCCGGATTCCTTTTCTAGTTCTCTTCTTTTCTGGGCTATGGGGAAGTTAGTAAGCCGTTTGGTTGTAGAAACATGGTTTTAGGTAGTATCGTAGATAGCCAGCCAGCTAGCTAGGTAGATATCTGGGTTAACATACCTCTAATCTGCGCCGTCGCAGTAGCATAAGCCTGGATCTCCTCCTTGCTGAGGACGCGCAGGACGATAACAAAATCGTCGCGGACCTCGAAGCGCTCCTTGCCGATCTCCAGGGCGGCCGGGTTGATCAGCTTGCGGTTGATCTTGGTCCAGCGCGCGCCGGGCGGCACGCCCTTCTTGGACTTGTCGTCCTTGTGCGGCGCGACGCCCTCGCGGATCGGGTTCTCTTCCTCGGGAAACTTGGCGCTGGGCGGCTTCAGGATGCCCTTGATCGGCTTGGGCTCCGGCTTCTCGCGCGGCGGCGAGAGCACCCGCACCGTCTTCTCTTTCTCCTGCGCGGTGGCGACTTCGCGACCGCGCGATTCCTCACGGGACTCTGAGAGGCGTTCAACAGATGTAGAAGCGGAAGTCTCTTTTTCGGACGCTGGCTTGTCCTTGGGCTTCTCTTGGCCGTCCTTTGCAGCTAGTTCAGCTTTGACGTCGAGTAGATCCCGGGGGTCGGTAGGATCGAAGGTTGAAGAATTGCGGCGTCTTCTTCGGGTACCGACAGCGCCATCAGAGGCGGCGGGCGAGATATCCCTCTCGTCTATTACGGCAGTACCGTTGAGTATGGCTTCAGTATCACGCCTAGCGCGCTCTCGCACGTCTAATTCGCGGTCTCTCTCCCGCTCCTTATCAGTCTCGCGCTGGTCCCGGTCGCGATCCCGTTCTCTCTCGCGCTCACGCTCATAAGCACGCTCACGGACTCGTTCCCGCTCAGCTTCATCGACGGCCTCAAGACGGTCGCGATCTTTCCCCCTTTCACGCTCGCGCTCCTGGGCGCGTTCACGCAAACGCTCCCTCTCGAGCTCGCGATCTCTCGAGGCCGAGGTTGAATCCGCGCGCTCTCTCCTCGACTCGCGCCGCTCAAGGCCGACGTCGTCTCTAGGAGACGCCTTGCGTTCTACGCGCTCCACGATGTCCTTCTCCCGCGGCCTGTACCTATCAGCGGCGCGAGACGTCGCCAAGTCCTTCTCCTCCTCATCAATAGTGTCTCTTCGGCGTGGCGAAACCTTGCGATCATCATCCTTCGCCGACTCCTTCGGCGCCAGCCCCATCGCCGCCGCCGCAACACTCAGCCCCGTAGCCACCTTCTCTCTCGCGCGGCCCCCGAGGCTGTTCTTGCGGGTCAGCGCATCCTTGTCGTCGACAGCAGCAGCAGTAGCAGAAGCGGTGGCGGTCTTCCGCGAGTCGTGGCTGCGCGTGTAATCAATGGACTCGTCGGACCTCCGGCGGGGCTCGCGATCCATGGCGACCTCGCGGCGCACGCGTCTGTCGTCGTAGTCGCGGCGGTCGACGGACCGCGCCGGCCGCTCCGGTTGCTGCTGCTGCTGCTGCTGCTCGGGCTTCAGCGAGTCGGTGCGGATCCCGAAGCCGCGCGCCGTGACGTCGTCGTCGCGGTAGTCGTCGCGGTCGGGGCGCCGCCGGTGCAGCCGCTCGTCGTCGTGCGACCGGTACAGGTCGTCCGTGTGCGAGATGCGCGCCGGCGCGTCCTGGTACAGCGACACGGGGCGCGGGCGGCCTGTCCTGCGGTCGGGCGATGGGTCGCGCGGTGCTTCGATGCGCGGCGCTTCGATGCGACGCAAAGGGTCGACGGGTGGTGCGGCTGGCACGGGTGGTGGGAGCGCGGGCATGGTGACTGTGGGCCGGTCGTACATGCCCGCAGCTGTAGCCCGGTTGTACCGGTCGAGGCCGACTGATGTGGGTGGTGGACCGCGGCCGCGGCTGTCGTAGCGGCTGGGGTCGTTGCTCACGACGTTGACGGTGGGGCGGTAGTAATTCGGGCGATCGAAGCTGTCCCGTCGGCTGCGGCGCTGCTGCTGCTGACGATCGTGGTCTAGGTCGTAGCGAGCGAGGTCGCTGGGTTTCGTGTACTCGTAGCCTTCGTTCTCGTAGTCGATGACGGCGGTGCTGAGGTCGTGCGTGGGGGCCGTGTAGGCGGCGTGGGTGAGCGGGTAGCGGTAGTAGTCGGTTGCGGTGTGCAATGGGGCTCGCAGTCTGTCGTCGCCGACCCGTTCTCTCAATCGGTTGAACTCGTCATTGCTCAGCGTTGCGCTTTGGCTGTAGCCGTGGCCGTAGCGGTGTTGGCTGCGCCCGCGCGTGGACGAGGCTGGCTGCGTGTAGTACGTCTCATCGCTCGATCGGTAGGGGTCGCGTGACGGGCTGGCCTGGCGGGCAGCTGATGACGTCGTGTGAGAGGACCCGTGAGGCCGTGCATGACTCGTGGTGACTATGATGGGTTTGACGGCGGTGTCTACCGTCGACGAGCGACGACGTGCAGTGTTGGAGGTGCGCGGCGCTGGGTCTTTAGTGACATTGTAGGTTGTGATAGTAGTGGTCGGGTTGGAGCCAGACGCTTTGTGGTCATTCGCTCTCCGCGGGGCGGCGGCGTCGTAGCGAGCGGTCTGCACAGTATGGAGATCTCCGCTGTAGTGAGGGTTGTACCCGACGCTGACGGGCATCGAGGCTCGCGCGGGGTTGAAGGTAGGCGACCTGCGACCCGAGTACCGGTATCGAGGCTCAGCCATGATGTTGGTTGCGGATGGTTGTGGTTGGTTGGATAATCAGCTTGTCCACAGTATGAAATCACAAATGACGCAGGTGAGAAGACGTTCTTGTGCGATGGTCGACGCCGGTCACGATAGGAACCAAGGGTTGTCTCAGGTCAAGTGCAGGCTGAGATTGACTCGGTGTGAGAGGGAAAAATAATCGAGCAAATGGAAGAGCGGAAGGGCTCAAGGGCTCGTCGACAGAGTGGGACAGGCGGAACGTAATTATGTCCGGCTTATTCTTGGTATTCCCTGGTATTCTGGTATTTTCGTATTTTTGGTGATTATGACCAGGTTTCGTACAAGAAGGTCAGGTTCCCCGTTTTGGGGGCGAAAACGAGTCTTGTGGCTTTTTTTCCTCTTCTCTTCTCCGTACGTTATTTTTTTCTATCGAGTCATAGAAAAAAGACTGGGTCGTTCTGCGACAAATATGTAAGCCATTGGGAAATGCCAGATGCCCCTCCAAGTCGGTGGCATGTGTGGTATGTGGGTGGTACATGTATGTGGTGAATTTTTTATAATAACGGAGAATCGAAAGCCGACTGGTGCCGGCTAAGAGAACTAGAGTAATAGAGTTGCATACATACCAAGAAATACCCTGGCTACACACTGGCTGACTGGCGAGGTTATCAGGGTCCTATCGTGGGGTAGAAGCCATAGAAGGGTCGTATCAGTACGAGTTTGCACAGTCGGGTTGGGCTGCAGAACAGGGAATCGGCGGTGAAATTGGGCCACTAAAATGGAGGGACCCTGGAGCCAGCCCACGAGCCACGAGGAACGGGGGAACGAGATTTCAGGTCCTCCTATCCCCTTATTGACAGTTCTTGCCGGCGTTACAGTTCGCGAGCCCTCCAGCCGGGAAGAGGCAAATTGTGTGAGTTGTTCGCGTCAGGACGGATCAAGTGACCCGGCGAATAGATGCAAAAAGACAAGCCGGACAGGTCGGTCAACAAGAAGCAACTTCAGCGGCAGGATCAGCCAGCCAGGTGTGCGGTGATGGTTGCGAGATGCGTTGTCTACCGGCTCTTATTTGCCTGAAGAGGAGTTCACCTCTACCCTCCAAGTCCGTCCTGGTAATATAGCCAATAATGCGCGGTTTTGTGCAGATATATCCAATTGCAGTAGTAGTAGGCGGGGTGTGTCGTCGTTGTTATGTGCCTCACAGGCGCACAGTCGCAGCGGACTTAGCTTACTCGACAACGCCCTCGGATATGTGCGTCTTCCCGTTGCCCCTTGTTTCCGGTAGCGGATAAGCAGTAGAAGATTCTATGGAATTGCTACTTTAGAAACACAAGCGGCGAGTTCTTGAGGCTCTGTATATCGAATAGGCGACTGCTGACGAGAGAGCTTGTAGCTAGTCTTTAGCAGGTGGGCTGTTTTCATGCAAGCTTGGTGATCTCTTAGGTAAGTTGAAATTTAAGGCAGGTCATGTAGGTGCGCTTTGCCATGCATTGCAGTGCGTTGAAGTGGGGTGTTCGTGAAGTTGGTTGGTTGGCTGGAAGAGCACAGCAGGATATGGAAACCCTTTCTTTGTGATGCCCTGCTATTGGATCGCCGTTGGAGGATTTGGTTGAAACGGCGTAGAATGATCTGATGATACACACTGCCCTCCGGTCAGGTGTAAGGAAGCACTCAGAAAGCTAGTAAAAGCTGGAGAAGCAGGAGCAGGAGGACCGAGGGGGCAACCAGCAACGTCGCGCCGGGTGAGAGCTATGATAAAAGATGACAATGACGACGGTGGTGGTGGAGGGGCGGCCACTAGCGAATGGGATGGGGAAAGGTCGGCGATGACGTCCCGTTTCGCAAAATAGAATTGCGTTGCGTCAATGGCAGAGCCTGGGTCGAGCTAGTTCAACCCACGACAGGTACCAGCCGGGCGAGGGATGGTTACGCTGATCGGAAGACCAGGAGAACCCTCGTCAGAACCCTCGTCTAAGAAGTTCAATAGGGGAGTCAAATATTTCCCCAAAACTAACCCAGTCTGTATTAATGGGATACTAGTATTGGAGTATTAGTGTGCGCACTCTCATCCGCTTTCCGAGATCGTATCGTATCCCCTCTAGTGCATGTAGGAACACGAACCAAATGGCAACCTGAATCAAAAGATCAGCAGTCCTGAGAAATTACGCCGCTATGGCGCCCGTCGCATGTAGGATCGAGCGCACAGTCGCAATGTCGTAGAGATGGATTAGAAATGCGGCCGAATTTCGACGGACGTAGTAGCGTAGGGATTATGTAGTATGGAATAAGGTGGTTTAGTAACCACACTGGCGTGTAAGTTGCGTGTAAGTGTTAGTGTTAGTGGGTGATAGTGCTTAACCAAGTGCTAATATTGGAAACTGGTCGAGACCAACATCGCAATCCGTCAGCTCGAAGACTCAAGGCGACCTGCCCTTTTCAATATTTATTTTCTCTCGACTTTTCCTTGCTTTCGAAGAAGCCTCCTTTTATTGTCCGGTATTAATAGGAAATCCGCAAATATTTTGTCTCTCTCGTTGCTAGACATTACCAACCATGGTTCTAATTCGACAACATGCCAGCGAATCTTTGTTGATGGTTACACGCCACGAATAGGTCCGTCCCCTTTAAATTTTTTTATTTTCCGCAGTACGTCTAGGTGGTAGGTACCTACCGTACCTAAGTAAATAGGCAGCCCAGCGCATATTCTTCCATATGGTCATCAATGGTCTGAGAGTCAAGGCTATCACCCGGCTGTGTGATGACATTCATCATCAATCCCACTCTCTCGCCATAGCAACAATAATAGCGACACCAATCGCCAGATGCTTCCGTCTCTTTTTCGAAGTTCTCACCTTGCGTCTCATCCATCTTTCAATGCCTGTTCGGGTGATGAAATCTGGTTGGCGACGCTCATTGGCTGCTTATTATGGTATTTCGGGCTTCAATGCTAACTCGATTGGAACCCAATGGGTCTCCCCCTCTGGCTACAACCTCTCTTTTGAGTCACAATTGCTACTTCGAATTGGCCAAATTTTTTCTGTCAATTCTAATCCTCGTACCCTCGTGGCCCGGCCCGAACCTTTGGTTCCGGCGTCACGCCTCGTCTCACCTAGACAGACAAGTACTTCGTAGCCTGCAGCTCCTTCGGTCTTAGGGGTTTCTGTCAACTCAGCTAGGCTGTATTCTTAGGCATTCGAATGCTTCGTTGTCCGTTAGTAGAATTAAAGGGATTGCCTACGTAGACCTTTTCTTTAGATCTCGATGAATAGGTACATTGTAGTCTACCGTGGTGAGAGGAATGAAAAGCCGCCCAAGTGGCGAATGGTTCAACAGCCCCTGTATGATTGGGCTGCTATAGCATAAGGGATTGTTTGCGACGGACTCCTCAGAACCCCTCGCGGCACTTGACAAATTTATCTCTCGAATCACATGCTACTCTCGAGCCAAGGCTTTTGTCTGTGGTCTGTTTCAAATTACCCTCCTTGCATTTCCCTTTCGACGGCCTTCAGACCGGTACAGTTACCTTAACCGGTAACTGGGGGGTGTTGGGTCGACTCGAGGGTGAACGACTAACCACCTTCACCCGTACGGACTAGTAAGATCCATAAACGAGAGTAAACTATTTACTTGATCGGGAATAAAGCTTTACTACATTGTTCACCCTATCCTTCTCGCCCGTGCGTGCACACCGTGTATCTATATATTCTTGACCTAACACGAGAAATCGTACCGTAGCAACAGCTCCGTTGACGGCCGGCTCCGGAGCTACTACGCTTTGACGTCGATCGTATCCAACGGACTCCCCTCTCCGTAGACCTAGGATTCCCAGCCAACGTTGGGCGTGAATGGTATGTCCCACATATGTACGGCGCCTAATGTAGAGAATAGTATCAGGATGTAATGGGAGCCCTCCTCAAGGTGAATCCTAGCTGCCTAGTTGAAGGAGTCGTCATTCAATCTTAATTTTATGCATTTATAAAGCTATATCCAATGATCAAGCTTGGATATTTTGAATGGTGCTACCGGAGATCCTGAGATCCCATATGACCCCTTCGATAGCTGAAAACACGTGGTAGATCGTCTTCATAGGCGCGTAGAAGGCATAAGCGCCGCGCATTTACGTTGTTTTGGGCTTCTCACGCCTTAATCCCGCTTGAAGAATCTGTTAGATCTTGGGTTTAATAGGGGTATGGCCAACCAACTAGGGTTGACCCCTGGAGGCTGAGCCTTATGCGCCAGAACACCAGGCTCGATCAGTAGAGCCAACGAGAACAAGTAGAATGTTACTGTGGACGTTATTTGGGCTACGATCATAGAATACAGCCGCGTTTGTAAGTCATCGATATTCCAACACGTCACACATCTTGAAGTAGGTAGAATTGCCTTAGACTTCACCGCCCTCTTTTCCTTTGACAAGACTTTATTCATGCAGAAATGATAAGTCTTCTAGTAATACTGAAAGTGAGATGACGGAGCCTCATTCTAAGCCGTTTACACGTCATTAGTAAACAGCCCGGAGTTGAGTTCAAGTCACCAATGACACTGAAAGTATTTCCCGGTTGGCTCTCACGCTGCCTGTAATAAATCTTGAGCAGCCAGAAAACTGCAATATCCACTTGTTAATCTAGGAGACTTACGAATCCTGCGATCTTTGACGGTGTGTGACACAAATGCCAGTTCATCATTCATACCTGTCATATCAGATTACTTGGTTCTATATTATATTGGGTTGAACGAGGCTGAAACGGAACTATCAAATAGCCAAGGCATTCCAATAACAAAGCCCCCAAGACTATTACAAAGAGGGTAATATTGTTGACGAATACCGCCACCATGGGAACATATTCTTAGCATATCCAGGCCAAGGGGTCTGTTCGGGGTATGAATGAACACGTAGGACGAAGCGGGCTCTCAAGGGCTTCTTCATCATTCTCAGAATCACATTACGATGACGTTTCGTCATATTCCATCGACAATGCCGCGTTTCCGACATAATGGCACTTTTCGGTGAGTCTTCATCAATCAAATCTTCTGCTGTGTTTGTAGTCAGACCACGTCCGCTTCCCCAGCGACTATAGCGTCGCTGACATATCGCATAGGAGGAGGCTCACATGCAGGGCTCTAGTAGCTGACACGCTTGGCCATGTTTACTATCTGATATGAACGCCTTATTGGAAGTCTAAGGAGACGCCAAGTTGAGCCGATGCCAACCCGTTGTTTGTCTTCTGCACCCTTCGTATATGCTTATGCCGTATAACCGTGCCACGGGAACCACCTGTGAGCGTTGCTGCGCGTGCGAGGCGAACTTGACAGCAGCCGGGTAGATTACACGCAGAAGAGAATGCCTAGGCACCCAGATCGAAAGACCCTACATGCATAGTAGTGCATCGGGAGCTCCGGCCCCGAAAGCAGGCTCCCGGGGACGTGGACTCCCAATATCCAAAGATCTCGCCAGCACGATGCTTAGATATCGTCAAGAAGCATCCGTGTGACTCGGGAGAGGCAAGTTGTGTGATTCTCCTGACCGGATCTACAACGGCCGTCCCTAGTGGGCGTTGAAAATTTTGAGATCCTAGGTTAAGATCTGGCGGGTGGTGGCGAGAGACAACTAGTTCAACGCGGCGGAACAGATCATCCCACTCCCACATTGCCCCCTTCGCCCGGCTACGCGGGCACGAACAACTGTATCTACACTTGACCACTTAGAACTTCCCGATTTGAGCGGGACGGACCGCTTGCTTATTCACATGTGACTAGTGAATACACTCTTCCTATGTCAACAACACGTTATCTATGCAGAATGACTATTATCTCGATTGTCTGAATATTGCCACTAAGCCGCTTCCAACGGGTACCTCACCGTTTCCATCTCCCTGAGACCCTTCCCTAGATTCAATGTTCGATTTTAGTTAGCCCCCTATGAGATACCTCCCTAATACCCCTTTTCCACCGATCTCAGTGTAGGTGGTTCGTCCATCCATCTCACTTATACGAGGATACCTGAAAGGATTCTGCCTGCTCGTACGTGTGCTCGGTCTGAAGAGATCAAGCACCACGAAGAAATTCGCAGGAAAATCACCTGGAAAGTACCTAAACGTAGGCACCCATAAGTTGTAGCAAGATCAGTCCAACACGGATAACAACATAGAAGCCAACCTTGAAACCTACAATCCCCCTAGTCATCCAGCTCCGTAATTCACATCATGAATTCTCAAGGTATCTACGATAGGTAGACGAACCCCGGCCTAATAATCGTCATTAGATCATCACACCGAAGCTCTCTGTAGTGGCATGTCCATCCAAATAACGTAACCCGTAGCAATGGATAAGCGACCGCCTGGACTCAAGGCCCAAGACTGCGGGACGAAGCAAGTCGTCTTCCTGTAAACCGGACTTCAATTGTCGCCTGGGCAAATTGTCCATAAAGTCGATGTAATGCATTGTGTTGAACTAGCTAACATTGTAGCATCGCGATCTGTAGAGACGTAAATCTAACAAGCCTCGCAATCGCTATCATGCCTTAGGTAGATATCAATAGGACTTCGAACTGACCCATAGCTAAAACGCCCAAACCAACAAATCTCAAACTCATAATATCGTCGTTCCGTCGTCATAACCATCCATCCACCATCCAGGCCTTCTTACCTCCAGCTTTCTCCTCACTCAAGCCAAAGCGCCCATCGGATCCCAAAGCGGCAGCACGACGGGCTCCTTATTCAGCACATCCCTGACCTTGCGCGACAAGAACCTGGGGTCGACAACAGCCTGGTAGACAAACTGATCCATCCACGCATCGCTCATCACAAACCAGCCCTTCTCGCCCACCCCCGTGCCCCAGCTATTCTGCACGCGCCAGCGCACCGTCTTACCCTCAGCATCAACATGCACGGCCGTCAGCACCATGGCGTGCGTCATAGCGCTCTCGCCGACGCGCAGTCGCGCCGCTTTATCCAGGCTGCCGTACAGCCGCACGTTGAACCCGAGCTCAAAGTCGAACAGCTCCAGGTCCATGACGCCCTGGGTCCGCTCGCTGTACTTGCCGACGTCGGAGCCGAAGAAGACGGGCAGGCCCGCGCGCAGCATGGACACGCACGCCTGCTTCAGGGTGTCCATGTCGACGTTGATGTAGGTAATCCCCCGGCCGCCCACCACGTTGCCCAGCCGGTCCACCGTCATCAGGCTCAGCGGCGCGTGGCGCGGGTCGTGCACCAGCGAGACCATGCTGGCGATGGCGGAGCTGGTGATGCGGAACTCCTGGGACGAAATGTCCTTGGCGAAGCGGTGCGGCGTGGACACCACGGTGCGCGCGCGCCCGTCCTTGTCCAGGAACGTCCACTCGAACTCGTCGGTCGAGCTGGGCGGCGGGCCGAGGGTGAGCGTCAGGATGAGGTGGATCTCGCGCACCATCTTGTCCTTTGCAGCGGAGAGCGTGGCGGCGCTCTTGCGCGAGCCGCTCGCCAGGTCCCGCAGGACGACGGCGTACTCGCGCAGCTTGGCCACGATGATGTAGTTGATGGTGCTGCTGCTCATCGCGTTCCAGCTATCGGGGTACAGGGTCTGGGGGACGAGGCCGTACTTGTCGACGAGGTTGTACACCATATCCCACTGACCGCCGTCGCTGACGGGGTCCGCGAGCAGCCGCTGCACGAGCCTCTCGTCGAGGGGCTGGTCGGCGGTCTCGATGATGTTCTCGAGGAAGAAGTTGGACTTCTCGAGCTTGTCCCAGAAGAATAGGTAGGCCTGGGACAGCTCGAAGGCGTCGAGGTTGTACTTCTTCATGATGGCGATGCGGAACACGTTCGTGCTGGCGAAAAGCCAGCACCGGCCCGAGGACCGCTGGTTCGTGATGGGCGCGCCTTCGAACGGGATTTTGACGTTAAATACATGCTGGTCTGCGATCTTGGTGGAGCGGTTGGTCAGGACGTCTCGTGGGTTCGCGGAGCTGAGGGCTGAGAGAGCTAGTCTACACCAGAGGAAAGGGAACTGTCAGCCCCTACGACTGACACTAATAGCACTCCGAGAAGAACAAGGCGACGAACCTATTTTTAGGATCCGCGAGCAGCTTAGACTGCCAGTTCTGCGTGATCTCGACAGCCAGCTCCTCGGGTTTCCTGTTGATACCGCCGTTGAATAGCGCCTCCTTCTCGCTGCTAACATGGACGAAGTCGTCTTCTAGCTTCAAGCTTTGTAGGCGATCAAGGACAGCCTTCTCATGTGCGGCCGCTTCGGGCGAGCTCTTTGACTGCTGTGCACCCATTATGACTTAACAACTACGGAAGGACTGATGTCGGATGACTTAGACAAAGCAACTAATGTTAAATTTAGGATATCTAATTCCCCTCTCAAGCAAGGGAAGAGGTTGACTGGTTTGTGTTTCAGCCAGCCTTCTACTAACTACGACTTGAGACACAATGATACGGATTATCTAACACAAGAGATCAAGAGGCATCCCGCATCCCGCAGATGGCCCAGTTGAGAAGGTGGGTGGATGATGTGATTGCGTGTTATCGCTGTACTTACTCGATAAGGGAAGCGCTTAAGCTCTCTGATTGGCCGATAGGAGCTCTGCTGACCAACCCGTCGGCCGAATCTTACCGCTAAGGGCGAAGAGTAAACACCTTGATGGCTACAAACCCCTATTATACTACTCTGCAATTAGCTCGCTGCTAGTGTTGAGTATAGCTGAGGTAGACACCGATCACGGACACAATCACATAAAGAATAAAAAAAGACAATAGATGTTGCACGCTAAGGCTTGACATTGTATTACCATCCATATACAGAACTATGTATCAATTGACATATGCCAAAATCCGTCACGTCCTTTTTTCCAATCCATATAAATAATTAAGCGCGAAGGATCTGTGAAGCAATCTTTTGAGATCAACCGCGACTCCATCATAATCCATGTGCAAATGAAATCGTTCCCAGCTATGATGACACTTATTGACACAACAGTTGATCCCATCAACCCATAGCGACAGCGGCGTTGGCATGTTTACAGGTTGGAGGCGTGGATCACCTTCATGTCAACGACGAGCTCGCGACCGCCATCGTTGAGGACGAGAACACGAACGCTGCCGTGGCCAGCGTTGAAGGCCTGGTTCAGACGAGTCCAGAGGTTGGACTGGTCAATGACGGGGAGGCCAGTCTTGACATCGCCAGTCTCAGTCATGGCGACGACGGTACCATCCTGGATATCAAGGACACGGTACTGCTTGAAGACGGGGCCAAGCATAGTCTGGACAACGACGCTGGGAGCGGGGTTGGAGATGAAAGAAGACTCCTCATGAAGCTGCTTGGTGAAGAGGTCCACACCAAGGTAGCGGTGCTGGCCAGTGGCAGAGGAGGTAGAGATGCGGATGACCTGGCAGGGGCGACCCTGGAGCATCAGGATGTCACCCATGCGGATGTGGTGGCAGGGAATAGTAACAGTGTTAGGAACTGAGGGGGCTCCATTAGACTTGGGGGCAGAGCCAGAGCGAGAATCGCGAACGATCTCGATGCGCTCGCCCTCGGGGTGGAATACGCGGTCGGCCATTTTGTGAAGTCCGTGACGAAATGAGTGATAGTGTCCTGAAACTGCGAGTTAGCAAGGAAGTTCTCATGGTACATATATATACAATGCTCAGGGCAAGCTCACCCTCTTCGTCGTAATATCCCATTCTAGACTTTTGGGAAGCCGGGGTGTGGTGGTGTTGAGGATACTCTACGGTTTCCTCAACAAGCTTGGTGTCCTTCTTGGAGAAAGTGGAAGGACTGGGTCTTGGCGGGTCGACTGTCGACTCGGTAACGCTGACCTCTTCTTTGAAGACGGGGCGAGACACCGGAGGATCAACAGTGGCTTCAGTCACGTGGACCGATTCGGTGAATTGGGAGCGGGGGGGCTTGGGGGGATCAACAGTAGTGCCAACGACGGATTCCTCCTTGTATAAGTTGGGTTGAGCACGAGCGCGGTACTCGCGTTCGATGCGGTCAATGGAGCTGACGTGGGGCTTGTGGTGGAGGTCGAGCTCAATTGAGGTGTCTACACGAGAGTAGGAAGAAGCAGGGCGAGGAGGCTGGTGCTGAGGCTCCTTATGGTGGTGGTGATGGTGGAGAAGGTGTGGGAGATGAGGTCTGTAGGGAAAGATTTCATGTCAGTTTGAGGTTGAAGATATTTTTACGGGTTACTTGGTCAACAGGAGGTCGTATGGGTCCCAGCACTAGACAGGGGGCTATAGAAAAATGAACCGAGCCGAGTCCAAGCTCCATATTGGCCAATTTAATTCAATTGGAGCCATCTGGCCAGTGCGAAATTGACCTGATGTTTCGAGCCAAGGATTGGGAGTATTGGATTCTTTTAGGGGGTGAATTGGACTGGACCCATTGCAGCTCAATTGCTTAAATGGCGGTTCGGGACATTTGTTTTCTTTTCCTCTCTTGTTGGAAGTCGTCGTGCATGCAATTTGTAAAAAAACAATGGCAAACGTCAATGTTAGAAAATGGAGTTCGACTAACCTATGCTCCTCGAAGTACTCGCGGCGGGCACCGGGACGGCGGTAACGTTCTTCTTCACGTGTGATTCGGACCTCTTCTTCGCTGAAGCGTTGCTCTCGGCGTGGAGGTAGCTGAGCAGAAGCAGAGATAGAAGAGTATTGACCTTCCCGTCCGGCTTTCTCTGGTTTTCCGGGGAGATCGATTTGAACCTCTTCGTGGGTTTGGGTGGTTGTCTCTACCTCAGCTTCCTTGTATGTCCGAGGGAAGATGCTGAAGGGGACGGGTACGCGGGCTTCAAAGTCCAGGTTGGCGACCTTTGCGGCGCGAGAGTCCTCTCCTCGACAACCTTTCGACTAAGGGCGAAAGGAAGACAAGAAGATTCCTCTTGCTCTTCTTTCTACAAAACTGAAAGAAAAGAAGGGAGGAGAAGCAGGCGGGAGATGCTCGCTTCTTTACTCGATTCTCTCGTTCAGATTCAGGCTTGAAGAGCGGGGAATATGGGTAGTGTTGGGTGTGAAGGAGTTGTTGGGTTTGTGATGAGATCAAATGGGAGAAAGGAGGTGAAGTGGCAGAAGAGATTATTGGAAGGATAGAAATAGGAGAGCATGCAGGGCGAGGGATGGGCGGTGCAGAAGTATTGTACTGTACTCGCACCTGCTGGGGGCAGCGACGGAGCAATGGCGTGGCAGGGCATGTAGGCTGCTTCCCAGTACGTGATGCAGGGGTCGAGTGGTCAGGCCTTGTTTACTCGGGTGGGACTCCAGGGATCCGCCGTGTTTATCTCACCCCCAAACGGGCTAGGCGGCTGGGGACCGAGAGCAGCAGGAAATTGGGTCTGATTTCGCACGGGGGTCGCGAGTTACAACCGACACTACTCTGACACTGTACCTTCTGAAGGTCTCCATCTTTCGAAACCCACCCGCATGGGGCCAGCCATGGAGCAACCAAGGAGCCAGCCTCCGCCCACCGACCACCTACCAACCACCACCAACCACTGGCGGAGCAATTGTTCATTCATTTGGCATCCCTTGCGCTTTTTCTTGTTTCGCCTTCACCGTTGGCCGGGGAAGCCCATCCAATAGCCCCAGCCGACATTGGCAAGATTGTCGAGATTGGGTCGATTAGTGCTCTGGCGATGATCGGATCGGAATCAGGTCAATCAGGTCCACTGAGTGGTCCAACCTCCCTTTTCCGGGAATTTCTGGTGTCAAAATAAGAGAGGCCAGTCACCATGGCAAGCCGTCTGCTCACTTGTCACGCCTCGATTTGCTCGGTCAATATGGATGGAGATTGCAGACACTACTACGTATAGTAACTATTTTCGGCCATTACGAATTACCACCTTCGTCTGGCTGTTTTGCTAGCGGCTAGCCATGGAACCCTCATATGTATCAAGCTCAAACGGTGCTGTGTTTGCATGACAATACGATTTCACCGCTCGCCATTGCACCACCTATTACGTCTACCGTCAGAGTTTAGTCTGGGCAGAATCTGCATGTTGTCATATTAACCCGCCGCTTTGAGGAAATCGGAGAGGCTGGTATTCTCCGAAGTACTGGAAGCAGTGGCTGGATGTCTCTCGATCATCCTCGATGGCTGGGCAGCAAAAACCAACCACTCGAGCATTCAATGCATCTTGCATACACGAGCGAATCAGAGCCCGAGGGTGATATGCCTTCCAACCACCTTTTGCTGACACTTGCAGGTCTCAGCAAGGCATCTCCCATTACGCGTAAGATCGTGGATTTCGCTCATTGGGTCGCGCTATGCATAACCCGGCTCGACTTATGCACGCCCCAATGCAGAGTCGCGAGCTGAGCAGTGAGCGTTGCTTTTCCGTCGTACAGCTACAAAACAGTCCCACAGGGGCCACAGATCTGACCCCCCTTGCCCGTGTCTAGCGGCCTTCAATTCACCAATCTTGTGCAACTGGTCATCTCGATAAATTGATTCAAGACCGCCTCGCCTTCCGGCCGTTGCGAATTGATCGATTGATGTTCGTCATTCGCAATTGACCTCGGCTTCTTCCATCCAACACGTCTCGAATACCAGAAGAAAAGCTCCGTCAACAGTTCTTGCTGACTCCAACTTACCCCTGATCGTCAAAAGACCCCAACGCGTTGCTATGACAACCGGCAAGCTAGAACGCGCTACAGATCCTTACCTTCCAAATCAAAGCGGAGAAGCGTGGCGACCAGGGGTTTTTACGAGGTAACGCGCTTCGCAAATTGGACAAGTTGTCCTTCCAACGGCCTCTCAGAATCGAGCTTTCGTCACATGTTCCTGAGTCGAATTTCCGTTTCGCTTCGATGAGATTAGCTAGCGCCTAGCTTCCTTCGCGCCAGGTCTGGACACAATCCGAGTCGCCAGATACCGAGGTTCCAAGAATCATTGATGAAGATTTAGATGAATCTAACGCTCGATAGTCGTGCGAACTTGACCCATTTTGAAGCATCGACAATGTAGCTTCTAGCGATCTCTACTTAGACGAAACGCTACTTGTGACATGACGTACTTAGGATATCAATTGCTCTCGGGGAGATTTAGGTCCTTGTGAACGCTTTGAACCGCAACGAAATCAAGTCTACGTGTCGATCTGCGAGCGACTAGCGTCTTGACAATGACCGACTGATTATCAATGACAATCTCCGCGTAAAGACGCCAGAGGCCCATTACTCGTTTCTGTCCCAAGTCCTCACAGTTGCCATGGGATGTTCACCTGGCCTCAGAGATTGGACGAGGATAAAGGATGGTAGTTACAAGTGAACATGCTTGGTGCCTATAATGAGCGGGTAAGAACTTTGGGTGTCCGATTTCATGCTCCTCAGTAACGCCAATCTTGGTAACGTGGCCACATAGTAGCTGATATTAGACTGATTAAATGGCGACATACATGCGCCCAGCAAATACGCTCGATTATACCGCTCTTCCAGTAGTAGTAGTCAATCTGGTGTTCATTAAGCCGAGGGCCATTGAAGAGCTCGCTTTGAGACGGTTCAAGTCGTCGCGATAAATCAGGTAATGAGTGTCAATCTAGTGAGCAAATCATTGCTATGCCTGAATTGATAAGTGTAACACCGTCTTCAACTTGTGGACATTATGAACATCTGAGGTAGCGTCCTGTCGCTTCGAGACTGGGTCTGGATACATGAATCGTATTTAGATATGGAGACTGAATTACCAGAGCTATTCATGCATGCGATATGCTACCCTCTACTACGGGATCAATGCTGGATATTGGGATGACAGCCTCTTGGCTGGACCTTGATCGAACGACTCGAGATGCCGTGATCATCCTCGTCTTCGGCTTTGGTCAACCTCTAAACGTGTACTTCTTAGCAATCTGCACCGACAATTGCCTACTATAGCCTTGCTATACGTCTTCGTGTTATTGCCAGCCAACTTGTTATCTGCGCGATGGCAGAATGTGGACCAACAAGGGCTTCGTCACCGTCAAAAAGCAATTCTCTGGACATCAGTAGCATCCACACACCCACGTGGGACCGCTGCGGCTCTAGGAGCTACCCCAGGGAGCAAGTTGAATGTCTAGCTCCCAAGAATGGAGGCTCTCCCAACGAGACAAGCAACTTGGGCCTAGAACCCTGTGAGAGTTGCTTCGTCACGGTAGACTCAGGTCCCAACTTTCCTCTGCCCTCCCCATCGTCAGACATCAAAGCATGACATCGCTCTCGTGTTCAACGCCACCCAGACCTGCCCCTTGCAGCTAAAAAGCATTTCGATAGTCCATCTACCCCCAGAGCTTTGCCCGTCCATGCTGTCACCCCTAACTGATCAATGACCGCGCTGACCTTTACACGCATTCGACTGACCACGTATGTGGGTAGACAAGTGAGCTGTCCCTGATATTTCGGACGCCACATCGAGGTTTCCACGGCAACGTGCGCTGTCCAAGCCAGTTTTCCATCGTCGTACCCGCACGCCGAGAAGCCATCTCAGCCTGGCTCCTCACAGCACGTTCAAGAGGCTCTCTCGCCCAGGGTCATCCATGGATCCTCCATCTAGACCCGCGCCTATGGGAGAACCGTACCCCCAACACCCTTCCCTTCCCCGCAGGGTCCCATCCATATTATAGTACACGTCGAATTGCCCAGGCGGAAAAGACAATAGGCAGTAGGTTAGGTAGGTATGGAACTTGCCGCCCGCGTCGAAGGGATACGAGCTCCCCCGTCGGGGCCGTCAATGCACGGCGCTGTTGGCGGACTCCATGACGCAAGTCGGTGGGAAGGAAGCCTTGGTTACCTATATATAGACGGCGACGTTGCTTTTAGGGTTCGTCGCGAAGCCCGACTTGGGGATCCGGGACGGATCCGGTCGGTGGGTTATGCCCACGGCAAGCCCTCGTATTACCTGTGTGTGTGTGGGGAGGCTGGGCGTGATGCGGCAATGCTCCACATGCTGCATGTACGATGGTGGATGCGGGTTTGGCATCATACAGTATTTGAGTATTCATACATGTTAGGCATCGTTTAGACAGTGTCGCTATGGTTGAATGTCATAGGCCAAGTCACTTGCCAAACAAGCTTCGAAGCAGTCAGTTGCTGGTATTCACACTGGCAACTTGAGAGTATGTAAGGGGTGTTTCTAGGATGACATCGTCGAGTTATAGAGAAAAGCTAGGAGTTTGAGATTATAATTTGGCTACAGCCTCTAAAGTGACCTGTCACTATAGTCCCACGATTATCTAGTGTATAAGACGAACGTTGGCAAGTAATTGCGCCATTGGGAGCGACAGCTGGGTGCTATACCCTACCAACCCGTCGGACAACTACCATTGGCGCTTTTAATATCATCCTAACCCGGTCTGCCGCTCAACTTAACTGAGTTCCTGCATTTGATATAGTAAGAGGTTTCATATAACGGCGTTCTGGAGCGCCTGGTTTCAATCATGCCTCCGGCTCCAGCTGCTATTGGAATAACTTACCCGATCTTGGCAACTAGCAGCCTTAATATCCTACCACGAGCAACTGAGCTATATATGACAACTATAAGACATAGTCGACCTGAATCCGGGCGCTAGACCTTGCGATCTTGTTACATCGTGTCCCCCGCACTTTTCGCGATGCCTTGCTTTCTATAAAGGGAATACGGACGCACCCCGAAATGATTGTCCCTCCGCCACGGTGGGATTGGCAAATGGAAGAATTGTGCAATTGACCAATTACCCGGCCAGGCTCGCCATGACATTGTACCGAGATGGATAACGCGGGAGCTGATGTATATAATGCGATAAAGGGGAAAGGGGTGATCGGCGTAGCTGAAAAGTAGTGGTAGAAGCCGGTTGCATTGCTGCTCAGTAAGATAAGCCACGACATCGATATGAAGCCGTATTCACTGTTGTGGGCTTGGGCGATATCCGGCGCCTTGGGCGCGTCGTGGATTGCCCCGGGCGCCGTCTGGACTGACACCGACGGGAACAAGATCGATGCCCATGGCGGTGGTGTCGTGAAGCGTGGCGATACCTTTTACTGGGTCGGCCAGGCTGCTAGCAGTAAATCGCCTTCAAGATCTTAAACGTACCACATACCAGATGGAAGCTAATATCTTCGTGAAGACCAAACACCAATGCTGTATTCGTCCACCGACCTCATCAACTGGAAGAACCTTGGGAAGCAGGCCAGCTCTGTGACTGGGATGTGGCGGCCGAAGATAGCAAAGCCGAATGGTTCGTTTTGGGTATGGTATATCCGACTGCAAATCGTCCTCTATCTCCAAGAGCTGGCTGACTAGTTGGTCTACAACAGCTATATGGCCAGCAAGACCGCTACGTTCTTTCTCTCAAGTCGTCGAACTTCATCGGCGGATACAGCCAGTCGGCCAAGGTTCACATACCGCCGAACGACTACTCCTACTCGGACACTGGCATGTTCTACGACGAAAGTTCAGGTGAGGATAGTCTGCTAGATACGGGAGAGCCCCGTTTGCTGATGGGTGCAATGGATTAGACACCTGGTACCTCCTGACTAGCGCCGACCACAACACGGTCCAAGTAAATCGTATCAACAGCGACGGCGCGCTCGGCGACAGAGTTTCGCAATTGAGTACGTATAACCAGATCAACAGGGTTTGGAATAACTGCTGATTGAACGAATAGCGGGCGGAGCATACGAAGCACCAGGCATAGTGAAAGCCGACGGAGTCTACTTCCTGATCGTCTCGGGGAAGACTGGCTGGCGCGCCAACCCTAACAAGGTCTTCTGGTCGACCTCGATTAACGGTCCTTGGGCGGGCGGGTCTGATATCGCACCGCAGGACCAGAAGACGTACGGGTCGCAGAACACGTTCGAGCTGACGGTTAAGGGCTCTCAAAAGACCACATATATCTACATGGGCGATGCCTGGGACTCGAAGGGTGGCGCTAGCTCGAACTACGTGTGGGCGCCCCTGAATATCAATGCTGGGTAAGTACTCCCAAAGGATTGAGCTCTGTTGGTTGGAGTTCAGGCCAGCTAATACTAGCTTTGGTTTCCATAGCGCGCACACCGTCACTATCGACTACCATTCGATGTGGAAAGTCGACGTCAACACTGGAGTGGTCTCTTACCCTAGCACGCTGAAGCGCTATGAGGCCGAACACGCAGTCTTATCAGGCAGGACGGGTAACGTGCTCTCTTCGACGAACATGTTTGAAGATAGAAGACTGATTCTTAGTAGTAGTAAAGGAATGTGACGATTGTGTGAGCAAGCGGTCCGTACATGGGGGTAAGCTATAGAGCTCTGTCGCCTGAGCGATATCTGCCGCGGTCTGTCTAACACTCGTTATAGTCGACAGCGAAAGTGAGGTGACTTTCTATAACGTCACCGGCACTGGAGAGCGTCAATGGCTCTCCTTCCACTACAGAGTTAATAATCCAGAAGGTATGCCCTGCGGGATGCCCTGATGAGACCGAGATCGCGTCGGTGTTAACCAAGCACTACTATAGCTGGCGAGGCTCACATATTCGTCAACGACGAGCTAGCCGTCAACATCTCAAGCCTAAACTCTCGCGCCGGCTACCACACTTCCACGCCAGTCCAGCTCACACTGAAGCGTGGCGACGTGAATACCATCACCTTTGGGGCCAGAGGCAGCGACGGTACGTCACTTTCACCAAACTCAAGGCCTGGCCATAACTTACTAACAGTGCCACTACCAGGATTTGAGGTAGCAGTGGATGGCATCGAACTCTTTGAAGAGGACGAGTGATGCATCATCTATCCTGTATCGCTGAACTAAGATCAGATGGAAGTGTATATAGTGTTGAAACGGTGTCTTATAACACGAAACATTCTGCTGAAATATCATTGAATTATTTCTCCATCTCGTCAATGCCTTGCACATGCAGCCGTGAGAATCAGGCACTCGCCTTTTCAGCTTTGGGTTGAGAAAGTATAGTTGATCGAGATGACTGGGAAAACTTGATGAGATAATCATCTAAAGATAGCATTGGCTGGGTGGTTTGAAGGAGATCCTTCTGGAAAAAAAAGAAGCGGAATTGTGTATTTCGACTTGTTCAAGGCACCAGGGAACGAAGAAGTAGTAGGGCGAATCTCACGAAGTAGTCGCTGCTTTATTGGCAACATTGAAGCGCTTCGGTGTGACTAAGATAGAGAATGACGTAATCCGACTCCCATTTGATGAATCTTCTGGCCCCGCCAGGTCCGTCCCAAGTTCCGTACAAGCAGCATTCGATACACGTTCAATACGGTAGCATATTACTTATATTTAACTGTAACCTTGGAACTCTTATGATTGTAACGGCAGAGCTTATACCGTAATTGGGCTTAATACTTGTAGCTACCGTTCCGATATCGAGCTTGCCCCGCGTCCAGTGCCATTTGAATTACTTCGCATTACCTGCGACAGACGATCCTCAAACACAGGTTCAACCGGAGGTCGCGAGCGGTCATAAGGGACATATAACTGCGGATCGGGCGGATAAGGGAAATGAAGCAGAGATTCTCTTCGTTAGATGTCAAGGTAGGCGTTTAATGAGTCTGGTTACCTGAACACTATCCCATATTGACCTGTAATTCGTTGTAGGCCATCGCTCATGAGCTATCTACGAGTCTTGTCTCCCTCCGAGTGTCCAACATCTATGACTTATCCTCCAAGATCCTCCTTTTCAAGTTCGCAAAACCCGAAGTAAAGAAGCAACTCCTGATAGAGTCCGGTTTCCGATGTCATCTTACCGACTTTGCGCGGACCACCGCTGCCGCTCCCTCCGTCTTCGTACAAAAGCTACGCAAAGCGTTGAAGACTCGACGAGTCACGGCCATTTCGCAAATTGGAACAGATCGCATCATTGAGTTTCAGTTTAGCGACGGGCTATATCGGCTGTATCTGGAGTTCTTTGCTGGTGGCAACGTCATCCTGACGGACAAGGAGCTCAAGATCATAACGCTGCTCCGAAATGTCCCAGAAGGAGAAGGTCAAGAGCCGCAGCGCGCAGGCCTAACTTACTCTTTAGAAAACAGGATGAACTACGGCGGGGTTCCGGCCCTAACGAGGGAGCGTGTACGAGATGCGCTTCAAACCACCATACAAAAGGCCGCTGCTGCGGCCGCGAAGGGCAAAAAACCCACGAAAAAGCCAGGTGATGAATTACGGAGGGGCCTCGCCACAACTATCACAGAATTGCCTCCGATACTAGTTGACCACGCAATGAGGGTTACCGGCTTCGATTCAACCATACAACCGTCCACTGTACTAGAAAACGAAGTACTTCTCGACAACTTACTCCAGTCACTCGGGGAAGCTCTCAAGGTTGTCCAGGAAGTTACTAATTCGGATACCTGCAAAGGATATATCCTGGCTAAGACAAAACCCGGTTTTGGCAACGAGCCGCCTGACGGCACAGATGGGGACCAGCAGAAAAAAGACAACTTGTTATACGAGGATTTTCACCCATTCCTGCCTCGCCAATTTGAAGAAGATCCAAGTTACACTGTACTTACTTTCGACAATTTCAATAAGACGGTAGACGAGTTCTTCTCATCTCTAGAAGGACAGAAGCTCGAATCGCGATTAACCGAGAGGGAGGCTACCGCTAAGCGGAAGTTGGAAGCCACCAAAGCCGAGCATGCCAAGCGGATTGAGGGTCTTGAAGCAGCCCAGCTACTTAATATCCGTAAAGCTAACGCGATCGAGGCCAACGTCGAAAGAGTTCAAGAAGCCATGGACGCCGTAAACGGGTTGATACATCAAGGGATGGACTGGGAGGATATTGGCAAGCTAGTCGAACGGGAGCGTCGGCGGAATAACCCAGTAGCTTCCATTATCGTACCCCCTCTTAAGCTACACGAGAATACTATCACTGTGCTCCTTGGTGAAGCCGAAGAAGAGGAAGAGGAAGATGAAGAGGAGAACGACGCATCTGATACTGATTCGGTAAGCTCAGATGATAGTGGTTATGGAGGCACAGAGGCATCCGCACGAAAAGCTCGAGAAAACCGGCTAGCTGTTGATATCGACCTCAGCCTCTCTCCTTATGCCAATGCGAGAGAATATTACGGCGAGAGGAAGATAGCAGCCGTAAAAGCGCAGAAGACAATACAGCAGTCAGAGACAGCATTGAAGAATGCGGAGCAGAAAATTGCTGCGGAGCTGAAGAAAGGCCTAAAACAGGAGAAGCCGGTCCTCCAACCGATCCGAAAGCAATTCTGGTTCGAGAAATTTATATGGTTCATATCCTCCGATGGCTATCTTGTTCTTGGTGGCAAGGATGCCCAGCAAAACGAGGTGCTCTACAGACGGTACCTGAAAAAAGGTGACGTCTATGTGCACGCAGACCTTCACGGCGCCCCTAGCGTGGTAATCAAAAACAGTCCAAGCACACCTGATGCCCCTATACCACCCTCGACCCTCTCTCAAGCTGGTTCTCTGGCGGTTTGCGCATCGTCTGCCTGGGATTCGAAGGCCGGTATGGGTGCCTGGTGGGTAAACGCGGATCAAGTTTCGAAATCAGCGCCCACTGGAGAATTCCTCGGTACGGGTAGCTTCATGATCAGAGGGAAGAAGAATTTCCTGCCTCCTGCGCAGTTGATATTAGGTCTCGGGTTGATGTTTAGGATCAGCGAAGAGAGCAAGGCCAAGCATGTTAAGCATCGTCTCTACGACGTCCCGGAATCATTATTAAGCAAGAAACCCCCCACAGCTGCCTCCGGGAAAGCGAGTGCCGACACTGGAGAAGGAGCTAATGCGGATGATGACGAAAGCGACTCGGACGACAGCGCTATAGATGTCGAAGAGACTGCCGAATCGAGAGAGAATCCTCTTCAGCCTACAGGTCAACGTGACGATGATTATGAATCCCCGGAACGGACGGAAGAAAGTCCTCCAATTCAAGGAGTCAGCAGCTTGGCAATATCCGATGAACCCTCTACCAGCGGTGCTGCTGAGCCCACACAAACAGAAATTACTGAAGTGGGGGATGAAGAAGATGAAGGAGAAGAAATCCAACAGCCAGCGACTGAAACTGATTCGGCGCCTTTGACGACAGCAACAAGCCCAGCACCCGAATCGTCTGGCAAGTCTACACCTCAGCCGCAAAAGAAAGGCCAGCAACCTAAACGGGGTCAGCGCGGCAAAGCCAAGAAGATCGCCGCCAAATACAAGGATCAAGATGAGGAAGATCGTGCCGCCATCGAAGCCCTCATAGGCGCCACAGCCGGAAAGCAAAAGGCAGAAGCCGAGGCGAAGGCAAAGGCAGAGCGCGAAGCGCAGAGAGCAGCTACCCTCGAACGCCGCCGGGCGCAGCACCAACGGCAGCAACGCGAAACGGCCGAGCATGAGGAGGTCCGCAAAATGATGCTCGAAGAGGGCATCGAGACCCTAGATGCCGAGGAAGCCGCTAGCCTAACACCTCTTGATTCACTCGTCGGGACGCCGCTTCCCGGTGACGAGATCCTCGAGGTGATCGCAGTGTGCGCCCCTTACAGCGCGCTGGGCCGCTGCAAGTACAAGGTTAAGATGCAGCCCGGCGCCCAGAAGAAGGGCAAGGCAGTGAAAGAGATCCTTGAGGCGTGGAAGGCGGCTTCCACGAAGAAGGGCGTCGTGGATGAGAAGAGCGAGGATAAAGAGAAGATGTGGCCGCGTGAAGTGGAGCTCTTCAAGGCCCTTAAGCCCGAGGAGGTCATCAATGTCGTGCCTGTTGGGAAGGTGAGAGTTATGATGAGCGGGGCGGGCGGAGGTGGAGGAGGAGGAGGGGATTCGAAGGGGAAGGGTGGTAGTAAGGGGGGTAACGCGAATCGTGGCAAGAAGAGATAGGAAATGAGGACGTGTAGATGTGTGGGTTAGGTAGATCTATATTGGATCCGTATTCCTACCCTTACCCCCTCTTAACTGAGGTGATTGCTGAAGTCTTTATGAGCAGGTCAGTCTTTCCTAAGGAAATGAGGAGTTGAACAGGAATATGGGTGAGAATGATAACATCCATCATAGAGAACTCACTGCCTATTGCACTGCCTATTGACATGCAAGTAAAGGGACACGTTACCCGTCTCATCACGAAACCAAAACAAATAATCCAATGGTGTGTAAGAGGAAAGCAGCAGTCGCCTTAAACTAGATCTAAACAAGCCTCCCAACGCAAGCCTAAAGGGTATCACGCTTCCGATATATACAATAACATATATCCTGTAGTTACATTTTTTATCCGCCTTTCGGTACAAATATCTTACTATAGGAGTATCCAACGCTAAATTCATACCCAATCGTCTGCAGATCTCCAGTTTCTTCTTTACCTCCTCAACTGTGAGCGGAAACTTCACTCTTATATACCTGCCGATGCCCCGCCGTATAGGCTTAGTAGAACGGATTGTTCCACGACACTTCGTCTATAGTCTTTTCCAGATAATAGGACCCGTTTAGGAGTTCCTTGTAGTACTTCTGGACTCTGGCAGGTATACCGAGCGCTTCGAAGGGGGACTGGTCAGTGACAATCTGAGTGATTAGGTGCTTGAACTCAGCAGGCGTCCAGGACTTGGCCGCGCTGACGATATGCTCGCAGATGATCATCCAGCAGGCAACGTGCGCAGAGTCTAGCGTAAGTCCACACGAACGGAACTCGATGACCCCTCGCTCGGCATCAACCCTACTGAAGTCTAGGGCGTCGTCCTCCTTGTCCGCACCATTCGCCTGGGACCCTGATAATTCGTGTCTCCCGGTTTCCTGACCTGGACCCGAGCACTTGATCATCACATCCGCCCTCTCCCCCGGCCATCCCGGTGTGACCGCTGCGACAATATCGTTGATATTTGTGTACCGCCACAGGGTGGTGAAGAAGACGTTATCTTTGAGCTGGTTTGTCCTCGACAGGATGGAGGATGGGAGGTGCCTGTTCATCTCCTCGAGCTGGGCTTGACGTTCCTCAGGGTTTCTAGCATTGGGCATTATGTTATCGGGGTCGAAGTCGGTGACATCCGGATCGGTCTGTGATAATTTAGCGAGCATGGAAACTTTGCCGAGGGACCCGCAGATTCTCGTATACGCCCCCTGGGTACGGTGCTCCTGGTTGAGCCACCTGAGAGTAGGCCCGAGGACGTACACAAGCGAGGCGAGCCTCTTGATGTCCAGGAGAGTGAAGCCTGCGCTGTGCGACACGGTGATCTGAGTAGTGGCCCCAAGCGATGGCATTTCCCGGTGAATGCGGAAGTTTTTTCTCATCGTCTGGAAGATACTCTCGATCGAGTCCTCAATCTCTTTCGGTGGATAGCTCATCCGCATTACGGGCGACGCGACCTTGAGGATCTCGTAGGCGTACGCCTTCTGCAGCAGAGAACGACGTGTTCCCTCGGGTTCGTCTGCGTACCCGCGCCTGTATACGAACGCGTTTTTCCCGCTCGCGTAGACGGAGAAGGCCCGGTACCGCGGCTTCATGTAGCTGAGAGGAACATGTCGGCGGTCCTGCTGTGCCCTGAAGGCCTCTAGATTGAGGAGGTCTAAAATGCGATTGGTGGCCTGGGTTCTCTCCCTCTCCAGTCCAAGCGATGCTACGTTGGCAGATTCTGCAATACTCCTAATGTACCCCCCTGATGCAAAAGCGATGCTCTGACCACCTTTCTGAGGGGAGAAGTGATCTTTCATGGCCGTTCTGAGACCATCTTGGGCGACCTTCTCGACCTCGGGTTTTAGCGGTGCCTCCGTTTTGGGTGGACTAGAATCGGGTGATCCCTTAGGTGCTTGTATTCGTTTAGGCAACCCCTTGTCCATTCGGTGCAGGTTTTGTACTTTGAGTTCATACTCCTCCCTCTGAGAATATTCATCCGGGTCCCTGGGGAAGAACATCATGTCTCCTTCCATCCCGTTCAGCAGCTCCAGCGCCCGAGCCACTGCAGTGTTTCGGACTGTGGATTGCGGGATCTGCTTGTTGTATTCAAGCGCGAAACGTCCCGCATTAGGGTGAGGATCTACAATAGGCAAGGCATCGCCTGTTGCATGGAGGGCTACGGGAAACTCAAGCTCAAATCCGACGGTTATGAAACCCGGTCGCGCGTCCTTATAGATCCAGCCATCATTCAAGTCTAGATATGCTAGTGCCAGTGAAGTCTCCTCAACGGGAGTAGGAGATCTCGATCTTACATTCGTGATCCAGTCACGGGGATCCCGGTTCTCGTCCATAGCAATTTTCACATCTATGTCCCGGCGGTACCACTCACTTATAGCGGGACTGATGACCCCGTCGACCTCATCTGGGTGATCTGTGTTCCACTTGCGGTGCAGCTCAGTCAGCCGGTTCAAAGTCCAATCGTGGAGCTGTTCCCAGGGAACTCTCTCGAAAAGTGCGGTATATCTCCGCCAGCTCACGGTCTCCCATTGTATGCTGAGGAGGAAATCGTCCCAGTTGAAATCAAACGTAGTGGTATCATCCTCCGAGGAGATATCACTCCCCGGGGGACTACTGTTCAGCGGGGAGCTACTCTGCAGCCGGGAGTTATCTTGCATCTGGGAGCTATTAAACGAGGGGTTATTATGTGTTCTGACATCATCCATCGGGGTGGTACCATCTTCCGGGGGTGTCTCGACGACACCTTCCATCGGGCTGGCACCATCCGCCGGAGGTTTATCATGTGTCGTGACGAGACCTTCCATCGGTTCGATATCCGTCAGGGAACTATCGTCCATCGGTTCGATATCTGTCAGGGAACTATCGTCCATCGTCATCTGGATATCACCCATCTTGACGGTATATGCTTGAAGCGCTTTACTTGCTTACTTGCTTTCTTACTTCGAAACTATACAAACTCACCTGGCGAGTACTGCGTTGACTTGCCTCGTTCGGGTACTTTGAACAGGCTACGTATCTCGAGTCTTTGTATATAATCACCCTACTGTTTCCGTTTTTCACCTTGTGGTGTAGTGTGACGAAAAATGGATGAGATGAAAGGTCTCAAGGGACCATCTTATGTAAAAATTTTGGGAAACAATGGCTTTGTTGGGGCTGCCATACTGTTGATGTAGATACGAGGCCATGTTTTCCCGAAGGAGTCAATTTTGGAATAGCGTCTTGATTTTCTTTCTTTGGCCAATGTCGTTCTTTGATCTCGGGAACAGAATACGTACCCTCGGGATACTAAGTCTTTCTAGTCGTAATGTAGCTTCGTGTAGCTCAGCTGGATTTACAGTGTGATATTATTGAAATATTCGCTTGGTAAAAGATTAAGAGGTATAAGAGAATGAGTGCGCTTTGGCAACAGAATGTACACATAACTTATAAATGACATTTATCCACTCATTACACTTTATTTTATTCAACTAGGAAGGAATATAAAGATGTATTTAATCGAACTAAGCATAAGTTCTTGTTGTCTACCTTATAAGATGTTTCTGGCATCATAAGAGAGAAGTAAATTGAGACTAATTACTCTAACTGCTATAGAAGCCCCCTCCCCGTCAAAGTGAGCCGCGATGATAAAAATGGTCTCTATTCGTCTCCGGTCGAATGTTACTAATCCCGGAATTCTTGAATCATTATAACAATTCATGCGATGAGCTCTATCGTTCTTCTGAATGTATTGGGTTCCGTCACCCCCTAGACGACGACGGGCACCATGGTAGGCTGGGACTCAGCTTCCATATTCACCGGGCGGCTCGTGAATGCTCATTTCATTACTGCACGTTATGTAACCTAATTTGTCCTTAGGTTTGGTTTGATTTGGGATTTATTTGCTGGGTTTGAGACGATCATGTTGAGCTCGGTAAGGTTGGAGCTAAACCTAGAGTATCAACAAAATCGGGATGTCATAGAGACCGGCATCATCTATGCTTATCTCGAGGATCGCAACTGGGGTGATTGTTGACCTATTCCAAAGGGGTTGACCGGTACTGGTTCAGTTCACCGGGCCAGCTCAGGATAGCCTGGGTTAGTGCCTGGAGTCCATTAATCCCTCATCGCGTTTGGCCTGGCTGACGCCTTAACTGAAATCCTTCGTTCGAGACTATTCTACGTCTTCCCGTGTTCACCCTATGGCTATTTGCCACTGTCTATTTGTTTGTCAGAAGGGGAGGTCATCTATGATGGCAATTGAGTTCGGTGTGGTGGTGATGGGAGGCTGGCAATCAAGACCTGACCCAGTATACCTCAAATATAGAGATTACTTCAAACAGAGATTGAACTTGATACGATTATCCTGGGCGAGTTTTGTCACAGGAGACAATTTGTCATCTCAAAATATCAACCTTCTAGGTGTCACGTTTCCTAACTTCAAACATCAGATAATCGGTTCCTTACGTTAGGTACATAATAACCAGAATTAGAAACGTTGAGGGGTACTGAATACAGGCCCACAATCCTTATGGTAGGAGCAGGATACTACATATTGCGGTGGGACAGTTAGGGTCGGCGTCGTTGCATTCCCTGTGCTGTTCCGGGTTTCTCAACGGCGGTATGGAAATGCTGATGGCCGGGCTGCTTAGCCTCACGGCGGAATTTGACAAAATAGGCAATAGAAACGGACACGATCTTCTGCATCGCTTCGGACGCAGCCGTCACGGGCAATAGCGTCCGAGGGGCTGACCGAGGCCGGCAGCGGTCGGTGCACATACCTTTTGCGGGCATAAACTCCATGACCGTCAACGTTCGCTTTCCGGTAGGATCCAGTTTCACGCAGACTCGGCTCGGTCTTGATACTTCTTCTACTTGAGGCGCTCCTTAGAAGTAATTCTAGGACTTCATACCTGCCTGGGTCTTTTTTTTTGGTGTTCTCGTGCCCGGTTTGAGATAGCGTAAGCCACGGGCACCACTAGATCCATTGAATGAACACTGTCAATATGTGAAGGTCTGGGGGCTGTCAATTGGCAAAACGTCGACATTTTGGCCCCAATTTTGAACGGTCCAGATGGATCCTCGTTGGCGTTGACCGGGCTCCAGACTCGCAACGGTCTTTGGACTGCGGACTGGATATCAAATGCCTATCGTTCACAATTTCGCGTGCCTCCTGTCCGTCCTCTCAGCTCCCGGTACACTGTTATGTGTCACGTCATGCAAGGTACACCGGGGGAGGAAGAGCGGTGTTCCTGGCCGAGAACCTACCGCTCGGGAAACTGACGTGAGCAATGGAAATTTGATGGATGCTGCCAGGTAGTCCGATGGAGCAAATGCGAATGGCCCGCATGCAAAGACTTTATGTAGCATTCTGTGAGATCATGAAACCATAATGTATGCAGCTAGTGAATCCTTCGAGCTGCCGATACGCCAAAACTGCTGCGAGCACGTGTCTCCCATGTAAGAAAAGACTGGTACCGTAAGATTGCTGTCGGAGTGGCCGTGGCGCTGAGTCGAATTGGGTTTCCGCGATCAGCAACTTGTACGGGAATCTCACGGCAGAGGCTCTTTCGTACGAGTGAATCCAGGGTCGGGTTGCGGTAACCTAATTCACGCACTGCTACGTTCGATGTTGCTATCCATGGCATGGCATGGCGACAGCTTTCTCGGCTGTGACAGCATCCGGAGAAAGGTGTGGCTGAATTTGCGAACCAATTGCTGCGATGATGGGCACTTTCTATTGAGTGAGGCTGAGTCCGGCCTAAGCCCCTTCGAGTTTCGCATGCTATCTCCCTTAAAGAGCGGGGGAGCAAAAGGCAATGGCGGGGCTGGAGGGGCTTGGAGGGGTTGGCGCAAACAACATCGACCAAGTGGGTTGAGTGCAGCTCAGGTCGGGCACCAATTTGAAACATTAGCTCTAGTTAGCTCTTAGCGTCATGTACTTATATTTCGTGCATTTTCTCAGCGTACTCCCAAGTACCATTGTTATCTCGGCGAGGTTGCTTCCCTTGGGACTGCTTTAATCCCTGTACCATGAACAGGCGCAGTCGTGGAGAGAAGTACCTCCTGTATGTACCTGGAAGCACACGCGAAATTCAAACCTCCTACCAACATCAACGTCAACTAACCGCGCATCGTTTCGATGTGGTGGAAAGGGCCGAATTTTTCAAAGTATGCATGCATTCCATATGCCTTCCTTTCCGAGTTGTGGCATTTATCACAAAGAAATCTCGACGAGATCTCTTCAACGCAACGGAGTTACGTCCGTTAACCTGGGCCTCCCTAATAAAGACGTTCTGTCAAAGGACTAGAGAAGGGGTAGTGTTTGTAGGACTTTGCGAGATTGCTCACTAAACCTGTAGTCAACCAAATCCGAACTTCACTTATCACCCCCTATTTAAAGCATGATGCTGCTAGCTTTTACAACGTTGCTTATCTACCTAATGATTTGGACCAACTAATCCTATTCTAAATAATACAAACAGCCTCTCAACGGCTTCCGAAGCAACGTTTATCCTGGGTCACTCAGGCGAATATATAATCGGCGACTCTGTACTTACATGCGACTGGGGTGACGCCAAGCTGTCACCTCGTCTTGTTCTATTTCTTTGCCATTTGAATGCCACTATCACCGTTTGCAATTGCGTAAAATTATTCGCCATCAATTCTTATTAATTCTGTTTCTATCGTGCGAAGCGTTCACGTGGCCTAGAGTTGCCACGATTAGAGAGGCGAACAGTCCATCCTTCACGGATCCATATACACAGTTGTCCCTCCTCTCTCACCTAGTAGGTATGTACCTGCAACCTGGGTGTCGGCCAGCTAGCAAGGCGCTTACTCGCATAAAAGTTCCGACAAGTTTACGAAAGCAGGGCAGCGCCAAATTTGTTGCGTCTCGTCAGTGACAAAAAGGCCCTGTCTACCTAGTTCACATACGCGTCAAATAGTTGTATGTACGTAGGCTTTCGGATAGCGACGGCCATGATGTGAGAGTGAGAGAGAGCTGGGAATATCGACTTATAATACCTACCTACATATCTACGGTACCATTGCCACAGTCCATTCTGTGAGACGGTTGCTCCACAGGTTGATTTGTCGCACGGTTGCATCGTCTCATCTCTGTTACCCACCCTACCTACAGGTTCCCCTCTTTCAAATCTAGGACTTTCGACCCTCTTCGCAGATGTCGAGGGACTCCCTTCAGCCTTATTATCCTGGAATTCCACCTAAGAGGTACTTACCGCACTTATTACACTGCCAGCTTGCTCTAGCGCGGTCAGCTCCATCAGCCACAGTGGAATCCAAAGAGCGGACAAGGAACAGGGTGTTTTACGGAACGAGTTGTGATTGATCCTCCTTGAGAGTTACCGTCCCACAGCCTACTATTTTCTCACCTGCTGGCCCCATTCAAGCGCCTCCAAGCCCATCCCGCCGTCCGCCTCTCTTTATTAATCGCAAGTCCTAGCCTGGACGTTTGAAGGAACCTCGCGCTGCACTGCAGAACACATACATACGAGCAACCCAGGACTCTGCTGTTCTTGACGCAGCTGGGGATAGCCCTACAAGTACAAGTACCTCTGGCGTCGTTAGGTACATAACTACCTACGTACATTTGAACGCTTTTTGCTGTTTTTGCTTCCTTCGAGGTACCTACATTAACTGCGGATCCCACTTGCTTGTTTGGTTATTACCTTGGGCTAGCCAAGGGAAAGCACGCGGGACAAGGGACTCATTCCACACGCCTGGACGACCTAGTAGCAGGCAGGCAGGCAGGAAGAGGAAGGAACACACACCGGCGCCCCTCTCACGTCGCCTCTGACTTTGTATGGCAACGATCCGACGCCTATTTTTTGCTACCTCGTACCTTCTTGGGACTGTCAGCAAGCAACCTTAGTTTCCTTGCCCAGTCTAGCCCGCCTTATCGTACCCAGCCTAGCAGCAGAGCGCAGTGAATCCCACCTCAAACCTTTGCACACCTGGGACAAAGTCCCTCCCACCCTTATTTGATCTTTTTTTTTCCATTTCCCTTTTTTCCTCTTTTCTCTCCAGTTTAACTTCCTTATGAATTCGTTAAACTTGAATTCTCGCTTCAAGAGCCTAGGATTAGGTAAACGGAAATCCACCGCCAGCATCCCCTCCAGCTCGCCTGACCTTCCTCGACCTGCAACTTCGACCCCGACCCCGACCCCTCCAGCTCAAATACCGCAGCAGTTCCCACCGGCTCAAGCCCACCCCCATCCTTATCCCGGAACTGCCCCCTCTATAACAGCTTCGTCGTCCCAGACGAGCCTCCCGATAATGAACCATCCCGGCGCTGGACCTCGTCCACCCAGCTACACACCAAACTTCCAACCTGGACCACAACAACCTGTTGGTCGGACTAGCCCATTAACGCAAGGCCCTGCTCGCACGCCGCCATCGCAAATGGTTGGCGGCCCTCCTCCTATCAACACCGGCGCTCCCGTCTCTGGCTATCCCCCTCAGATGCACGTTGGGCCAGGTGCGCAACCTCCAGGGGTTGCCGGTGGCCCTCCCGGATACGCTGGCTACCCTCCGCCTGCTCCCCCTCCTCAACCAACCAACACCATGCAGCCTTACGGCCGCCCCGCCGCTGAAGTCGAAGGGAACAGTCGCAGTAAGGCGCAACTGATTGTCGGAATTGACTTTGTATGCAAACCCACTCGAGACTGTTGCGATAATCATTCTCTCTACGTCTGTGCGCTTGAGCTAACCATTCGAGATATAGGGCACAACCTTCTCTGGTGTCGCATTTGCCTTCGCGACTAATAACGAAGCGAAGGAAGATATTATCACGGAATGGCCTGGTGCTGGATCATACACGAAACAGAAGGTAGGAAATTTACAGGTTATGGCACAATCATACGGCCAGAATAGGCTAACCGCAATAGATCCCGACTGTTCTATACTACGACCAATACCAGAAAGTCGTTGGATGGGGTCCAGACATCGCTGATGCTCTGGCGCCGACAGGATACCCGAAGCCTGGTGTTCAAAAGGTAGAATGGTTCAAGCTCCAGCTTATGTTGTCGGGGAATACCTATATCGACCCCATTAACCTGCCGCCTCTACCTCCTGGAAAGTCGGAAATCGACGTTGCCGCAGACTATCTATTTAAACTGCGACAAGCCATGCGCACAGCGCTGCAGAAGACACTGGGCGAGGTGTTTAACCGAGAAGAGCGGAATATCCGCTACTACCTGACCGTGCCGGCTATTTGGAACGACGCAGGCAAGGCTGCTACGAGGGCCGCTGCCATCCAAGCTGGTTTCCTTCGAGATGAAAACGACAATCGGTTAACGCTTGTCAGTGAGCCCGAGGCTGCGTCTCTGTTCTGCGCCAAGACCGGCCTGCTTAACCTGAAGGTACACGATGCCATCCTCATTGTCGATTGCGGCGGTGGTACTGTCGACTTGATTGCTTATGAAGTCGAAGACGAAAACCCATTCACCGTCGCAGAATGTACCGCAGGATCTGGTGATTCATGCGGTTCTACAGCTCTGAACCGGAATTTCAGTAATATTCTTAGGACGAAGATTAGGAAGATGAAGCTCCCAGATGGATCTAAAACTGCAGGCCGGGTCTATGCGAAATGTATTATGGATTTTGAGAATAGAATCAAGGCCGACTTTAGAAACAACGGTCAGAAGTGGGCTGTCGATGTCGGTATCGAGGCTGAATTCCCCGAGGCCGGTATTGAAGAAGGTTACATGACTTTCACCAACGAGGAAATTCTTCAATGCTTCGAGCCCGTCGTCAACCGAATTCTGGAACTGGTCCGAAACCAGATCATCGCCATCCAAGCTCAGAATAGGACGCTGCAGAACATTCTTGTCGTTGGTGGTTTCGGTGCTTCCGAATACCTTTTCCAGCAGATCAAGCTCCACGTCCCTCCTCAATTCCAGTCCAAGGTTGTGCGACCTATGGACTCTGTTGCCGCTATCGTGAAGGGCGCTGTTACTGCTGGTATTACCGAGCGCGTTATCACACATCGTGTGGCCCGTCGCCACTACCTCATGGCAACCCTACAGCCCTTCAAGGAAGGTTACCATCCGGAGGCATACCGTGTGCCATCGCTCGACGGCAAGGACAGGTGCAAGTTCACTCGACAGATTTTTGTGCAAAAGGGTCAGAAGGTCAAGATTGGCGAACCCGTCAAGGTTTCCTTCTTCCGACAAGTGGCCCCTGGTGCTACGCTTATGTACGAAGACATTTTGTATGCTTGTGATGATGATGTCTGCCCCGAGTATACTAAGGATCCTCGTAAGTATCCCACCTCCTGTTTATTTCGGTCTCGTGGCTTATAAATTCTGCAGGTATAAAGGAAGTAGTCACCCTCACATCGGATCTGTCGCGTAAGAACCTCGAGAAAGACTTCGAGCGTATGGACACACCGCAAGGCACCTTCTACAGGGTGTACTTTGACATCTACCTCACTCTCGACGGTTCTGAATTCAGCGCCGAATTAGTCTGCCAGGGAGAGGTTATGGGCCGCTGCAGATCCAGGTTCAGGTAGAATGGATATAATAAGAGATGGACGTCATTTGTGACTGGAGTCTTTTTTTGACTAACGTCCTGTCTACTGCGTTGCTTTACTAGCCTTCAAATGATACCTCATTATAAAAGAGCAACGACGTTCTCGGACTAATAGGAAACCTAGCAACGCGGAGAGGGAAGAAAGATGCCTTCTGGTAGTTGGCCACAGTCACGTACAGGAGTTTCCCTTCCAGAAAGTTGAACTAGTGAGACATGAGACAGGTTTTAATCATAGCGAAATGGATGCTATTTGAGAAGTTAACGGACGATGGATGGACGATTGCATGAACGGGATCTTTACGTGTCTTTTGCTACCCGTATGCAGACGATTTACCAATTTAGTAAAATTGTGATTATGAACTTTTCGGTGTTTTCAATGCTCGTGAAGTAACATATTCCCGCCAATACCCGACAGAACTCGAAGGCAAGATTAGACGTCTTCTGCATTTGCGATGTCATGTGAACAGCTTCATTCATTGGACAAGCTTGGACCACCTGTATGGCGATCGTTTGAACATCTTGGGGAAGGCAGGAACAGGGGCTGAAATACCCCTGGACCCTTACGACACTACCTAACAACCTGGAAGCCAGTCGCAACTGCGTCATCGCTCATTCCTCCAACTTCACAGTGCCAAGCAAGTTTCAATGGCGAACTCATTCAACGTCATGGTCCTCTCTCTTCCAGGTCAGAGAACGAGCTTACTCACTATGGGTTCGTTCACCACCGTAAAACCTCCCTGAAGGTATTCGTACCTTTCCTACTACTTCTCTATCGCATTTCTAGGATATATCAACCTCCGTATTATACATTATCATACATACACCTATTCCTGCTCTCTGCGAACCCTGTTCCTGCTTGACCCCGAGATTCTGGCCACTCGGGGCCAATATCAAGACAAGGATCTTCGCGGAGTTCATCCGATCAGCCACGACGATCTACTACCTCGCTACGATTCGTCATTCGTTTCCTGTTTAGTGTTGTACGTCACTGGCTAGAGAGTTCAGGTTTCTACGTTGATAACTACCTACATGGGCTGAAATCGAGACTCTTTGAAGCTAGTCTTCCCAGTTCGTTCGAGACCCATTCCATCTTTTCATCTAGTTCAGCTTCGGGCAGGTGTATCGAATCTTGTATTCACGACGACATAAATGCGCCGGTGGTTGTTCAAGAGGACGTCTAAGATACCCCTGGTTCTCACCAGACGATGAATACCTTCGAGTCGCCATACTCTACTCTCAGGTACATTCTCTGTGGCCCATCAGTCCATCTAGATATATCGGTGCTTCAATATAATCGCAAGTATTAGGCATAGGTGACCAGTCCTATGCTCATGCAGGAGCACGGTATCATGCATCCATGGCCATGGAAATATGGCCGCCGATACGGTTTTACGAGAATTAGGTCGTCGCTCATAGCCACTCTCCTTTTATTGTCGCATATACCACAAGCTACTGCCGTTGTGTACCCGAGCAACCATGAGAAATACACTTTTGACTACCTAAGTTCCAACAGACAATATCATGGGACAAGCCGTCCTTTAACCAAGCGCGAAAATCCAATCCCGTTGATCGTTACCAACAACTGTCCGGAGACACTATGGCCCGGGATTAGAACTCAACATGGTGATCCTCCCGACTCCCAAGGTTTCGAACTAGGTCCTGGCGAGACCAGACACCAAACCGTCGGACCAACGTGGCAGGGCAGAGTATGGGGCCGTACGAACTGTACTGTTAGCGGGGATACAGCGACGTGTAAGACTGGCGATTGCTTTGGTAAACTAGACTGCGAATACGGCGTAAGTCAAACGTCAGACGAGACATATTGTACCAACCACTAATGACAGAATAGGGTGCCATACCCGCCACCCTTGCTGAATTCAACCTTGCTGGTGGCGTGACTGGCAGACAAACGTTCTACGACCTTTCACTTGTCGATGGCTACAATCTGCCTCTGGCAATAGTCTACCATCCAGCAGACAACACATCGTACATCCCGCCAAACCTAGTTAACCCTTCATGCATTGCAACACCCGGGTATCTCGCTGCCTTCAGTAAGACTGGGCTATTCTACACCAACTCAACCTATCCCATGCCGTACGAGAACATTCAGTCTAACTCGGACCTATCGAATTGGTGTCCCTGGGACTTGCAGGCATTTCTACCGGAGAAGCCCGGCGACGGCGTGTACCCGTACCCGGACGACAACCTGGAGCGGCCGGTATTCGACCCCTGCAAGAGCGCGTGCGCGGCAGACAACGACCCGCAGGACTGCTGCACGGGCGAGTTCCACGACCCCTGGATCTGCGAGCCCAGCCAGTACTCGTACAACGCGAAGGCTATGTGCCCCGACGCGTACAGCTACGCGTTCGACGACCAGACGTCGACGTTCATCATCCCGAGCGGCGGCGGCTGGGAGGTCGTTTTCTGCCCCGAGGGCCGCAGCACGAGCATCCTGGCGACGTTTACGGACGAGCTGCATTCGATCGCGGAGAGCGGCAAGGTCAGCCAGGAGGTTAGGCTTAAGGCTATGAATCTGAGCTATATCGAAAGCAAGCTGAGCAGCGGTGCGGTTGGGGGAAGGACACCGGGGAGGGTGATGGGGTTGGCTGTGGTTGTGGTTGGGGCGCTGGTGGTGGGGGCTGTGGTACTGTGAGTATGAGTATGAGTCTTCTACGAGTGTGAGCATGACATGATACACGAAGATATGAGACGATGGATTGGGTTTCGTTTGGCGTTTGGTAGTGTCGTAGAGGTGGCCTACGATGCGGATATACCCACCGGAAGAGCTCTTGATAAATGGTAATGGCTTGGGACACCAATAAGGGGCTTGGTAGGCCTGTACACAGACTCAAGTCGCTCTACACAAAGCAGAGCCCTATTTTACTGTTGTCCTAGAATTAGAGTATACACATATCCATCCTTTAAAGTTGTTCCTAGGTAGATCATTGATACCCTTCTTATTGAGCTTATTGAGAGACCTTTCTCACGTGGTGTGCCATGTGCTTTGGTGAATCAAGATTTGTCATGGATGTTAAAATTTCAGGGGCCGTAGGGGCACACAGCGCACGGTCTTGAAAGGGCAAGTATAACACGGAGATATTAACATCGTACCTTAACATTATGGACAACCCTTCCTTTATGTAGGTTGCGATCAGACATGCCAAAGAAGGATGTGGTACTTTATCCTACATCATATCATAAGTATTACCTCAATAGGCCACCTCCATCCTGGAAACATAAGCTGTTGTGTGATGGTTGACGATTGAGTTTCGGCAGTTATCAGGGACAGAGTAAGCACAGACCACCTTTACTATAGCGGGGATCTATTAATAGAAGACTGGAGGTAGAGAGGCATCTCGCAAGTTGGTAGGATCCCGATACCTACATACATGTACCCTTGCTATTGATTGACGTACATACTCCCCGTACACGCAAAGACCCCCGTCGGTAATGTGCGAGTTAGAGGCCCATTCCAGATCCGATGCAATCTTGATGCAACCCTGAGCCAACGAACAACGACAGTTCCCTCCTTTATCCGCGCCTTCGTCGGGCGCCCGACGACGATCGCTTCTCGCTTCTCGCCTTTTGCCGGAGCCAGCGTCGCTTACACCAGAATAGAGAGGGGCAGCCATCAGGATGCGTAGGAGATGCATACCATTGAAAGCACCAGAGCAGTGACGCGCTGGACCACCCGCATAATCCCAGTGCTCCTCGTTGCTGCCGTTAGCTACGCTACCTTTGCCGTCGTCGGCCGCGTCTGCTGTGGGTTACCTATCATCCAGTGTCCCGGGTCAATTCACGGCATTAACTGACGAATCACAATTCTAGCCAGTTACCTGATCAACAAACGCGGCGAGGTCGGAGCAGCCATTGCTATCCTAATCCTGTACTTCCTGCTTCTCTTGTTGATGGTAGCTACCTATCTAAGAGCCATCCTGACCATCCTCCTCGATCCCGGAGTCGTGCCTCTCGGTCCGCTAGCGCTAGAACGAAGGAAGATTGCGAAAGATAATCGAAAACGCGGGCGACATGCAGACGATCTCGAGAGCCAGCCCTATCATGGCGGCCCCGACTCCAATCCAGATAGCCCGGGCCTAGAGCAGTTCTACACGAAAGATATCTTCGTTTGCGAAAATGATGGCCGCCCTAAATGGTGTTCGGAATGTTGCAATTGGAAGCCGGACCGAGCCCACCACAGTAGCGAGATCGATCGGTGCGTGTTACGCATGGATCACTACTGCCCGTGGGTCGGCGGCATGATAGGGGAGAACTGTGAGCTACTACGCATTTCACTCTGTCAATAAGTAGGGTATGCTGACATGTCAATCCATAGCTTTCAAGTTCTTCGTGCAGTTCACTACGTACACTGCTTGCTACTGTAGTGTTGTCCTCGGCGCCACAGCATCCAGTCTTCGCAAACAAATTAGTGAGGGTTCTTCGATAGACCCCCACTTCATAGCTGCCATTGCGCTAGGTGCGTTCTTCGGGCTCTTTACTTTCCTGATGAGCGTGACGTCGATCCGATACATATTCCTCAACATGACGAATGTGGATGCGCTCATATCGCGGTCTAAGGTGTACCAATTGGCCGTTCGCGTGCCCCGTGGCACCGAGTCTACGGACAAGTTCACCACGGTCACTTATCCGCTCCCCAAACCGAACGAGGTGAGCAATGGTCGTTCTAACGGCACGGCGAGGTCCAGGGCGGTCGAGGGTAGGGGCTCTAGTCCGCAGCTGAACCAGTCCGGCACATCGGCCCGGGACGACCTAGCTACCCGCACATTCGCGATACTGAAGACGGAGCCGGGGGAGAATCCGTGGGATCTCGGGATATGGCGCAACTGGCAAACGGTGATGGGCACCAACGTCTTCGACTGGCTCCTGCCCATCCGCAGATCGCCCTGCGCCAACCACGAGAGCCACGACAGCTTCTACCCCATGGGCCGCGCCGTGGCGGACGTGGTCGCCAGGTACGACCTCGCGCACCTCGCGATGGTCAACGGCTCGGGGCTCGAGATGAAGGAGCTCGGCAGAGGAGGGAAGTAGGAGGTGGAGGTCTTAACTTAGAGAGAGAGAGAGAGAGAGAGATGTGATGATACCCCCTTTCTTTGGACATTGGAGTTTGGGATTGGTAGGGCGGCGGATTCGAATTGGGATCGCGGGACCGGGACCAGGGTGGGGATTATTGGTATCGTAACTTATTTATCTCGAGGCGTTTTTTTGATAACGTTAACATTAGGTATTTTAATAGCGGGAGATAGGGGAGCGCGCGTGCTGGTGGATGCTGTAATCGAGATACATTAATTAGAATTCGGGAATAGACAGGTACCTACCTCCTAATGAATGAAGCCTGAGCTGTCTAGCTCAGGACCAACGGACAGCCCTGTTCGGAAAGTTGGGGGAAAGATCTTCAATCAAGCAGTGCACGACATTATTGAAGGAGCGCATTTTCCCCCTTTTGATCATTCAACTCGGGTATGTAGCGGTGAACCAAATGAATCGTCAGACTTCAATTTTTTTCTATTTTCAACCCCAAAGCTTACAGCTCCCATCGCCATATTAATAGAGTGATTATGCCTTACGCGGGTCGAATAAGCAATCACGCCGCATTCTGTCAGCCCAACATACGTGTCGAGCTATATGTATAATAAAAATCTTGAGCCAATGAAGTACTGAAGTTAAGAATTGGGCTCGCAATTGGAGAAGCCGTTATCTGAGTCCCTTTGTGAGACAGATTGACGTAGGTGCGGTGAGATAACCCCTAAATACCTCCTTATAGGTAGCGAGGTACGACCAGTTCGCAAGCCATGGCTTGTTCTTCCTTTTTTGTTTTTTTCTTTTTGCACACGGATATATTGATACTCGGACGCATGTTTCAGACAACCGGTTGAATTTTCATAAATCTAAAGCTGAGAACCTCGAGGTCTATCGAAAAACGAGTGTGATCTCCATCGCTACTCCAAGGAGCATGGCGATGGTTTTGTGTTACCAGGACGCGCGTGTGTAACCTGAGTATGAAAGGGGGAGAGAAACGACGACAAGTATGAAACCCCAATTCCTAGTCATTTAAACGGATGACAACCTCTAATCCAACCCTAACCTCCAGTCCATATTCATCAGACCCCTGTCTATCGTATCAGAGGTCAATTGCCGTCTAAGTCCTCGTGTAAACGAGTGCAGCAGCGGTTAAGAGCATTCTGAGCACCTCTCATGGCCGCAATTCTTGCATAACGCCCTGCTCTGGTCGCCGGTGTGAGTAAAGTAGTCTTCTTCTCCGCAGCTACTGCATTTTATTTGGTCGTCTGTGTCTTGGACCGGGGGCGGAGGGGGTGAATGGTATTCTTCTTCAATTGGAGTTTGTTCGCCGTCGCTCCTATGAAATCTGTTAGATTAAAGTCCTGCTAACTACTAACAGATATTCTCACATTGTTGCGAATTAAACGCTTGATACCGTTACAGTTCAAGAGAGTATATATCTTGAATAAAGACGATTCGAGAACGCTAAAGAAGCCAATGTAGTTCTTGAGATTGATAGAGAAGTGAATAGTCTCGAAGACTCTGTATTTCGATCTATATCATCTCTCATCTACGAGGAATTGACGCTCTCCTTATACAGGAGAAAACCGCAGCCATGACATCTCGAATTCTGCAGCATAAGAGCCGCATAGTCGGATCACGCCGAATATTCGCGAGCAGAAACTCGTAAATGACCCCCTCCGAGTTCTAGAAAAGGCGCAGAGCCTCAAAGATACGCACTGACTATCCTCCCATTCTGACATCTTCTAGAGACATACGTCTCTCGGTGACGACTGAGGCGATGATAGGATCGTTGTGACACCTGACATGCTCAGCAGAGAGGCCGACGATACAATTAGGGCTGTGCTACAATCAAGGATTACCAGGGCAGGAGAATATCACCGTCAGGGTCATCATAGGAGTAGCCCGAAGAAGGAGAGAGTCCGGTCTGGGATGCCGCGAGAGAAAGATTTCTAAGCAAGAAGTATAGGGGTTCGAAGCCAGTCGCCAGCCAATGAAACTAGACTCAATCCAAATCGAGCAATTTCCGCGACGAATTGACTCGATATAGGAGGGCTGAAAGAACAGGCGAAGCCGAAAGAGGCACGTTTCATCGGAAACCCGTCCATCAGGGTCGATACCATGCGAGGAGTATGCGCAATGAATGGATATGAATGGATACCGACAGCTCGGTTCATGATTTCACAACGTGTGAATGACCTAAGCCTACGCTTGATTAAAAGGGCAAGTACAGCAGAAGCCTGTAGCCTTCATGCAGGCTGATCCTCGAAGGAGCTTAGGCGATCGTCACATCGCTCGCCCGCCGAGATGAGAGTGGGATTCGGAAATATAGGTCAAGAACTCACCGCTCTTGGTATCCCATTCACGGTCTATCCAAGTATAGAACGGTGACAACGTGAGCGGATCCGCATGGGCGACAGATCCCGTGAGCAGCACGCTTGTCGACCAAGTCCGAATTGCACTTTCCAGTTGCGGTCACCTTATCAAAATATTTTGGCAGTCGACTAAGAGATCATCACGAAACGGCCTTCCGGGCGAAATATGATGGTTATAACGAGAACTGCGCCTCCTGTACTGCCATGGCCGCTTTGGAAGTGACCCAGTATCTCCTAAATTCTTTGGCTAAACCTTACCCAGAAACCCACGATGAAAATTTCAGTCCGCCGAATCGGAGCTGGGTTGGGTCTAAATGTGCTGAAATGGGCACGAACAAAAACACCTGACGTCCGAGCCTCGCAACTGGGTACATTGTCCACTCGCCTGCCCTCAGATTATTGCCAAGCGACGTGGTAGTAGTGAGGCGAGTGGATATTCGCTGAAGATACTCAGTCGATCCGTCTCTTGAGATTGAAGAGTCGGACTTCTCGGTATCTTCAGGTTCTTTAGTTGCGTATTTTACCAATTTACGGCCCCCAACCCTTCATCTAGCTTCATATAAACTGGCGGGCTTTCTACGTGATACAAACTGAACCCCATGTAGTAAGATTGTAGCCCTGGGTCAAATTAAGTTTCACAGAATGAGAGGCTCTAATCTACTGATTGTTGATGAAAATAGGTATGACGCTGCAAGGGGGAAGCTGCCCGTCATAGAGCCTTACCGGCAGCGTACTCGGGAGTTATTCTAAGCAACCCTTCCGACAGGCGTCGGCCCGTCAGCGAATCAGGAGAATAGGGGAGATTTCGTCACATGACGAGTCTTACAAGCAGGCACCTATTTAAGTGGCTGGCAACATGGGGATCAATACCGGTAAGGGTATTCCGCCGGCGCTCGGGCGGCGGAGGCCGTGAGAGGCGAGATTAGGGGTCTTTCGATCTAGTATTTACTTGCTGGTACCTGCTCTCTAGGAACTTTTTAGAGATATACTTGAAATGGAGACTTCCTACTGGATATCTACAGGTACTTACCGATACTAGACTGGTAAATCCTGGGGGGATGATGAAAGTCCTAGCTTACTATGACTCGGCGGCATCGGATAACGGAGACCTTCTCGCAAGATGATGGCGGAGATCTAACTTCTGCGATCGTCACTGGGATCTACTCTCTCTGCAAGTGTGAGCTCCTTGATTGGAATCTTGGCTCAATTACTACTTGCTACGACCGGCGAAACATTCTAGACTACATGCTGTATAACCTACAACATTTTGATAACAGAGAAGCCTCGACCATTCAAAGTACGCAAGTCACCCTCCCTAACCAGCCCGCGTTCCTTTCTCATCAGCCATCATGCAACGAGAAACTTATTGCATCTTCTCCATTACGTATGACCTTGCGAGAAGGATGATTTCGACAGCTTCTAGCATCGAAAATTGCTTCTTTAGTAACCGGTGAGCGTAAGTTGGCGACTCAGCTCGGCTTAATATGCTTGGGTGCTCGGTCTAATCCGAAGTTCCTTGCGGTGTTGCAACCCTATTTCTCTGACAGCATACTGGCGCCTTCTGGCTTATACCGCCATGGCTTGACAGGCCGCGAACCACGAGCACAAGAGGCTTGCAGTAGGCACAGAAATGGGACCCCGGCTTAGTCATAAGCCTAGAACATCTCGATCAGCGTCAGACCGTCATAGGAGGGAGAGTTTCAGCCTCTGATACAAAATTTCCCGCAATCTTCCGGCTCAATCCCACACTGAGAGGACCACCGGCACGATGCGGACCCCCTTTCTTCCAACAGAATGACGGGTGAAGTCGAATGTAAGTTTAGGATGCGCGTGCTATTATAAGGAGACGAGTGACAGATTGTGGGGGACATAAAATCAATGCGGGTTCCTGCACGAAACACACAGTTGGCATGGCTACTGGATGGACAACACAGCACGCATAGGGCGAGTTTCCGGAAGGGGACATGGGCATTTATTCAGTCACCACGTTCGACGAATCGACGCTGGACAACACCCACGACTCAATGGCATGACAATCTCCGACAACAGCTCGCCTTAAGTTACATCCAATCGTGGTAGACAATCCGGAATCGGCCTTTCGGAAGGAGATGCTCGAACTGGGAATTATTTTTTGCTTTCTCTTGATGAAGCAAATGTATGAATTGTATATATATACTGCGCTTGGCAAACTCGTACAGGTTGAAGAGGTGAATTAATGATGCACAAATCTCATTTCGTGGTTGAGCCAATCAAAAAGACCAATATATTTATCAGATGCGCTAAGGGATAAGCATCGATTTGAACGCTCATTCGCCCTTTCCCATGTGATCATGAGGGATAACTGGAACGGCATTCAGGAACCGTGGAAGGAGGGAACGGGGAAACGTGCCTGAAGAAAGGGGGGAATCAGGAGAGAGATGGGGGAGAGTCATGTGTCGCTGGCAACTGACGTAGCGACGTAGTCAAATGAGCTATTGGCATGGCCCCACTTTTATTATGCACCTGCCCGAGTGGCGCGTTCTGGATCTCGTCCACCGCACCCAGGCGCGTCTCTTCCCCGGAGCAAATCCTTCCCTTTCGCAATTACCAAATTCGGCCTTGAGCATCTTCCACATCCCAACCGGCTCCGAAGATCACCTACACGAACTGCCGGTCCGGTCTCACCTCGTCTCGGTTGCTTATCTGTGATCCCCGTACCCCGATCATGAGTTTGGGATGACCTCCGGTGCCTGTTCTCCCGGTCGTACTGCTCCACTGCTCCCCCGGTCTGAGAGCTGCCGGTGATCTATACCTGCAGCTATCCGAGCATGTCTTCCCCCGTTTTCCAGGCATCCTCGCCGGCTCACGGCACCGGCCGGCGGAAGTCTCAATTTACTTACAGACATCTAAGCCTATTAGCGTCTTATTCGACGTCATGTCCTCTGCGTGTAATCGCCCATATCGATTTAGATGCCTTCTATGCCCAGTGTGAAATGTTGCGCCTCGGCATCGCTGAAGACCAACCTCTAGCAGTCCAGCAGTGGTATTTATTACTTCCTTCCTGAGCGTCTACTACTGTTGGCTTACAAGATAACAGGCAAGGGCTGATTGCCGTCAACTATCCTGCTCGTACGTTCGGCATAGGTCGACACTGCACCGTGACTGACGCAAAGAAGCTCTGTCCAAAACTTATTGCACAACATGTTGCTACCTGGAAGGAGGGTGACGAGAAGTGGGCGTATCACGACGATGCAGCATCCCATATCGGGACTCATAAGGTCTCTCTGGATCCTTACAGACTTCAGTCACGAAAAATCCTCGCACTAATCAAGGAGTGCCTACCATCCAACATGCAGAAGGTCGAGAAAGCGAGTGTAGACGAAGTCTTTATCGACTTATCCGCGCAAATTCACTCGATCCTCTTGCAGAGATTCCCGGAGCTTACGAATCCTCCTCCCTATGATGACCCAACGGAGAAGCTGCCTCTCCCTCCGGTGACGGCTCTTGACTGGCAGGCCGACGCTCTTGTTGACCTCGAAGACGCGGAAGCTGAAGCAGATGACCCTGACTGGGACGACGTAGCTATCCTCATTGGGTCAGAGATCGTTAGGGATATACGAGCTCAGATCCGGCGAACCCTGGGGTACACATGCTCGGCGGGCATAGCAGGTAATAAAATGCTCAGTAAGTTGGGCTCTGGTTACAAGAAGCCCAACCAACAGACAGTCATTCGGAATCGGGCCGTGCAGCACTTCCTATCGGACATGAAGTTTACTAAGATTCGTAATTTGGGGGGTAAGCTTGGCGAGCAGGTCGTGTCAACCTTCAATACGGAAGCGATTAAGGAGTTGTTGCCTGTGACAGTGGAGCAGATGAAGCTCAAATTAGGCGACGATACCGGAGTCTGGCTCTACAATACGGTTCGCGGTATCGACCCAAGCGAGGTTAACTCGCGTACGCAGATCAAGTCAATGCTGTCTGCCAAATCCTTTAGACCCAGTATTAACAATCAGGAACAAGCCGTCAAGTGGCTACGGATCTTTGCCGCGGACATATTCTCGCGATTAGTGGAGGAAGGCGTTCTCGAAAACAAGAGGCGACCGAAGACAATCAACCTACATCATCGTGGCCAGGGGGGCCAGACCCGCTCACGACAGAGTAGCATTCCCCAAGGGAGGACGTTGGATGAGGCAACCTTGTTTGAACTCGCCAAGAATCTGTTCAGCCAAATTAGCCAGGAAGGTAAAGTCTGGCCCTGCGCGAACCTGAGCATGAGCGTGGGAGGGTTTGAGGACGGGATCACTGGCAACCGAGGTATAGGTGCATTCTTGTTGAAGGGAGATGAAGTACGCGAATCAAGGGGAGCATCTCGGGATCCATCGGTAGGGCCATCTACTACGCATGAACGACCGGAGAAGAAACGACGGGTTGATAATCCCGGTATCCAGCGATTCTTTCCCAAGAAGGAGAGTTCCTCGGGTGGAGATGTTGAGGGGACCTTTGACGACGACTTGGTAGATACGGGTAAAACCCAGATTCGGACGAAGGAAGAGTCGCCGAACCGAACAGGGAGTGGCCCGAAGCCAATCACGGACTACTTTAAGGTATGTACGCGCTGTGATGCAAGGCTCGAGGACGCCGAGGCCCTACAGAGCCACCTCGACTGGCATCTCGCCAAAGACCTCCAGGAGGAAGAACGTGGCAGACAGACATTTGCCAGCCACAATTCCTCGGTACCACGCGGCCAGAGAACTGCAGCTGCATCATCTTCGTCGTCTAAGAAACCTACAAGAGGTAGTTCCTCTAGCAGTAAGCTTGAGCATGGGCAGAGCAAATTGAAGTTTGGGTGAATCAATCCTTAGCATGCCACTCGACTCGAGCCGAACGCTACGTGCGCCCCGGTCATCTCGATCTTATCCATTCGTCCAGATGAAATGCGTTTTTCTCTTCATCTACGGCGTCCAACAGAGAAGAGAGCTTATCCCCTAGCATTGAGTGCGCCTCGAAATAGCAGGTCTACCCACTCATGCACATTCCCCTATGTCTTAAGTCGGGTGATATGATCTGAAGCCGCCTATGGGACCCCGGCTTGGGAATTGATGGCTTATGCCGATTCTATATGTTGAGGACAACAAAGAAAACGTTCAGGCACTCACTCGGCACGGAACCGAGAAACGCTTTGGTCCAACCGAAATGTCGGTCTGCGCGACCCACCCCCTAAGGCACAAACAACCATAGCGCGATAGTGGTGCGAATAGACTTAGTGGGCTGCTCGCGGACTCGCGGACTCGCACTGATGGCTTGTTCGAGGTTTAAAAGTCGCTCGAGCAAAAAGTCGGGAGAGATGTGTACATCTGTGAACCGGATTCGGCGTGACAACCCATCGGTCTCACGACCACTACGACGGCACCTACCGGCGATTCCCTGAAGATCACATGCGGCATAAAGGAGGCGACTACTAGGTAGCATCTCAGGAGGCTCTATAGGAAGAGGTGTACAACAAGAGCGGAATAAGCAACGACAATGCTTGGTACGAGAAACGAGAAATGGAATTTTATGCCGCCACCCGCCTTGCAGTTTGACAGGTACGTAGGCGTAGGATATGAGGTATTCAATCTGAAGCGAATGATGTCGCAAGGCGGCCTAACAGTAAACAGCTACCTGTCTTTTTCATCTCACTAAATATGTATTTGCCATTGTCATCATGTCACAGGAATGGGACCGAACTTGGCAGTGATTGGCTGACCAGCCCTTCCAGGTTAGGCACCCACAACGCAGCAGCCGCTACTTTTTTTGGGCTCGGGTGCATTTGGTGCATTGATACCCAACGGCGAGAACAGGCATTTTCCAGCTTTTTCTGCGAGCCTGCTTTTCTCGGTTTCTTCACAGTGCCACGTCTTTTGCCCATCACGGGCAAGAGCCTAATCGCTTCAAGCGGGATGGGACCACTTGGGAGTGGCGGGACCCATTCTAATGTATCGGACCACTCAGGATGAGGCCGCTCTTGATTACGTCCCGGCCACAACTACGGTGCCGACCCAGTCAAGAGACGATGCTAATTCCGTGCAAAGCAAAATCCTCTCCTACATAATACGGTACCCTCTTTTCATTTGGGAAAGAGGTTCGGTCGGTAGGGTGTCAACCCGAGCCACAAAGGGATGGAACAAGGCAAATGAGACAAATGGGACATTGCTCCTTTCGAGTGGATAGATTCCTCCAGAATAAGGGAGGACGTGTGCGTGTATAATAGGAAGTCTAGAGACCGCGTCCCCTGCCTGTGGGAGATTTTCAAGAAAGTTCTTGGTCTTCTTTTGGGCGAATTCCCTGAGCTTAACGAAGCCGGTGTGAGAGGAAGTCCTCGATTTTCATCAGAAAAGCAGCCCAACCCATAAAGGGCCACCGACGAACAAATTTGCTCCACCGACGGCTTTAAGTAGTCAGGCCTGCGACACAAGTCCATCCTAGCATCCTCGAGGACACTCTTCTCGCTCCAGGGACCTTTGTCGGTCAGCACCAGCCTAGCCACGACTAGAGAAATCAACGATTATATGTACGGATTGACCGATCACCACGAAGAGTTGCATCGAAGAAGCGGTGCGCGTGTTTGCTGCCTCTTGATGCGAGACATACGGGCACCAGCTATTCATCCCACCCATTTTAGGAAATCCTAGGGTCTGGCTGTCATCCTGTCACCAGCCACACTTTGCCGGGCTACCCTGGTAGTCTAGAATTCGATAGGGATTCGGATAGCGATAGCGACCGTTCTTCGATGTCCAAAAACCCCTCCTCTGCTGCAACGAGACAGATCATTCCCAGCTAGGTGGACCCTTCGCTGCGCGTCACTTTCACCACCGGGGTTCCTTTCTATCTCATCCGCTTCGATCAAGTCGCAGCCCGGGTGAGTCTTGTCAAACTCACCTGCGTCTCGAACACCAGCAGGCTGTAAGCTCTGCACTACGCTATCCAAATTTGGTTGCAACCTAGACTGGGCTCTGCCCTTCTGTGACATTACTCTCTATTTGCCTTATTTGTTGCTTTCTGAGATTCGCCAATTTCACTTACTACCCTTTTTATCACCATCATTATCTGGCCTCACATAAGGCTCTGTCCCGCCAACCACACCCTCCCACGCGCCGCCTAGTACAGTGACACCGCTCCACTGTGTCCGCGCACTACCACCAATTCATTGGTCTTGCTGCCTGTCCAGGAGAGACATCTCTCGGTCTCAGCTGACAGCCATTCGCTTTCCCTCCTGAATAACTGGCTTATCTGCCCATCCATCTTTGACCTGTTCCCGTTCCCAACAAGTCAGACAACCTGGCCACTTTGGTACTGCTACAGTACGGTTCCATCGCCAAGCACACGGTATTAATTGTACGCACATCCTCTCAGGTTCAGCTGTTTGTGACCCTGCAAGCCCTGTAGGTCACCATCGCCACCCGTTAAGGATTGGACTGTACGCCACGCCACCATCCCTGTCCGGGCCAAGTTGGTGTCGCCATTGTGCCTTGTCAGTTCCCCTAATAGGCCCCTCCTTTCGCTGCAGTAGGACTTTTTTTGTGCCGCGGGCCCTCTTCCAGACCCACCAAGCAAAAGCGTCTGCCGCCCTTTTCTCCTCCCCACCACCCACTCTCCTCACCATCTTCTCGACCGCTCGCTCTTCTGTTGTTCATCCACGTTTGTCCTATTTTACCGTCGACCTTTTTTCCCTTTCATTCCCATCCTAATCGTCGTCGACGGGTAATTTTCTTCATTCTCCGGATACCATGTCTAGAAGACCAGCACCCGCTAGCAGCAGTGCCCTGCCCCCGCAAAACCGGCAGAATGAGTATTTCGTGCCAAGAGACGGTATCGACCGTGAAGTTATCACGGCCGACATCTGTCGCTACCTTGGAAACGATGCTCTCGTTCGACCTGGCACATACGAGGTACGGCTCATCAATCTGTCCCTCCTCAACAGCCAACGCTGACATTGCATGCGTTGCAGAACCCCCAGAGCGGCCAAATCATTCAAGGCTACTACATAAACGCCTATCGTAATCTGACGACAGTGAGTTCCTCTCATCCGGCCGAACCTGCCACCGCAATCGCTAACCGGGCTTCGCATCATGCAGGCTATGATTGAAGACCTAAAAGCAGACTCGGCGCGATGGGATCAAGAAAGGCGGCAACAATCGGCGAGCCGTAACAATGCTGCCGGAGGTACTATTGCCTCGAGAGACTCGAACGGCGTATATGTCAGACTCTCTAACTCTCCGCTAGTCCAATATCGGAATTCAGACACGCACCAATCCAGACAATACTACGGACCAACTGAGGGTGGGTTCGCGTCAGCAGACCCAAACCGGGATCCCTACGGTGATGCCACTCCCAGATATCCAGGAACCGGTTCTGCGGGATACACGGGAGCCGCTGGCTCCTACGCCGCGGCCCCCCAGTATCCTCAGGGTGGGTATAGTACACAGCAAGGATATACTACTGCCCAGGCATCTCAATTCCAGCCTCCAGGAGCAAGTGTTACTTATTCCTCTATGCCTCCGCAAGGATTTGCCCAACCCGGTCAGGATCCTCCATTCACACTAGTAGGAGCAGACTCAAGAGTGGCTTCCAATCCGCAGGCTATGTATGGTAGTGACCCGTACGGCGCTTCAAGAGATCCGAGGGATCCTAGGGATCAGAGGACACCTATAACCACAATGCCAGCGAGCAGGACTACGTATGCCACCTCAGGAGCACCGGCACCGCAGGGCTACCCGGCCACAGCAGCAGGCGGCAGCTATTACCCTTCGAACCCGTCACCATCGAACCCTGCCTATGCGCCGACCGTTCAACCTGGAGATCCATTTTATGGACGCGGTGCGTACACCACAGGTTTTTGATTTATAACCTTCCCTATTCCTTATTTCTGATTGTTTAGCGTCTCCAGCAGGCACAACCTCCTACGGTACTACAGCAGACCAACAACAGTATGAGAATACCCCTGCCCCCCCTCGCACTGCAGCAACAACATCCAATACTCAACTACCCACTAGTGGATCATCATCGTCGCGCCATCGTGAACGGGACAGTGTCGACCGCCATACCGATTCCAGGCACGCCCACCGGTCCCATCGCTCAGGTCGATAATTAAACCGCTGGAGTGTGTGCGGCGGACTTCCGTCTTGCCTGTGATACTTCCATGATTAATTGTTTCATTGCCGAGATTCCCAGGGATTTGGAGTCCAACGCCCGCATCATGGTCTTTTTCCGGAATTTTGCCATGCAAAAAAGGATAGACCCGGATTTGAAATTTGCAGACCTAAAGTGTCTTGCACAGTTGCAAGTTTGCGACTTTTGAAATAATGTGTTACCGAACCACCATCTGATACCAGCCTGGAAACCCAACCATCCTCATTCCACCTACAGGGACGGCTTTTTTTCTACGAATACTATCTCACCGCACATGATATTTCTATCTTTGGGGCCAGAATGGATACGGCGTACTATGACGGGGATCTCGTTACGACTTGCATATGGGTGGGCCTCAATTGACTGACGACGACCATTGTTTCTGCTATGCCTTTGTACGGAGTTGGCTTTTGCCACACATTTTATACCAGGCTCAAAGCCGGCAGGGAAAAGAAGTTCTCTTTTTATTTTGGTTAGTATTTCTATCTACGGATCAGCTCCTGCCCACTTGCTGTCCGGGTCCAGCCAAAGGAGAGGCTATTACTTTTATTTATCCCGGGTTTTGCGAATACCATGGCCAGTCTTCGCGGATGTTGCATTTATGGTGAGACGCTGGAAATGATTTTACTAATAGATAGGGCTCGAGATCCGGACAGCAAGGTGAGCACTGGACGGATTGTATATATATGCCAACCACTCCTGCGAAGGATATCTCCAAGATTTTTTTTTTCAATACTGTTACCAACCTGGTATTTCCACATGGATCTCACTCGTCGTGCATGCGCTACTGACATACAGGTTACCGAGAAAAGGCATCCAGCATAGCAGATTCCAGGATTTCTACCAAGGGATACTACCCGGGGATACCTATGGGAACCCACTGGATTGTTTGATCAAGGGCTCGGCAACAACAACCGTTTGGATCACACTTCGCCCGGAGACAACACAACAACTGGACAACTCCCAGGGATTCAACCCGTACATGGACAATTGGCATGCCTGCCATGGATCAGAAACCTGAACAAGGTCACAATGCAAAAGAGAAAAAAAGGTCTGTCGCTGAAAGATTCAGCTTGACACGCAGGTGAGAGCTCTATCCCTAAGAAACCCCAGGACCACCCGTCTCCCATTCTCTATGTTTACCCGTGACATGTCTTGTCAATCATGACTCTATTCAAGGAGTGCCCTGGACAACAACCTGGAAACTCCAAGATGGTAAGTAGGCGACCGCTTGATTCCGCTGATCCGCGCAGACTATGGACCTTTCTCCCACAGGAATCATGGATTCAAGGAAACCAAAAAAGGAAAAAGGTGTTCCAGGATCCCTCTACAGGCCTGGTCATGAACAGTACAGGCCAGACGAGTGGTTCTCTCTGCCCGCTGCCTTCTGCCTTTTGGGGACTTGCTTCAACAAATGATGTCCATTCTTGTGTGCTCTTACCACTGGAGATAGGACCATCCTAGGAGGACTAGTGACTCTCAATGGAATACATCCTCAGGAATATATCTCTTGATCATCATTGTCGACACTGGGAACTCTCAGCAACGGCAGCTGCAACTTCAACCTTCAACTTCCTGGATACCCGGATGGAAGAATCAACTACCACTACTACTGCTTCCAAGGGAACTTCTTCCTGGAACTATGGATCTATCTCTATCTCTCCTGGTGTTTATTCTATGGTGCCATTACCAGTACCAGTACCAATGCCAATACCAGTACCTGTTCTTGGACACGCCAACGTTGCCAGTTAGTAGCAGGCCCCGCACTTCCTGCCTTCCTTCGCCCACTTTGATTCCCGTGCTTTTACGTATGTCTTCTCCCCTTGTGGACGTCCCTGGACTCTGGAACTTGATGCTGCTTTGTTCCTTGCTCCCCATACCGAATACATGGATAATGGATGGAAGCTTACCTGTTGAGATAAGGTGTCAAGTTGGGGAGTGTGCTTTGGCCGTTGCTGGCGAGTGGAAAGGGGAGTTCTGGAGCGGATTGGGGTGTATGTGCGTGTGTTTGAACGAGCGGAGAGCGAGATTGTGTGCGAATGCGGGTTTTGAGGCTAGAGTTTCGAGTTTGTGTGCGTGAACGTGAGGGAGTTGGAGAGAGCGTGTATGTGCCGAGGGGCGGTAATTGGTATTGGTCGCTGTAACCGAGGAGATGGGATACTAGGCCAGTCGGGCGTGTATTGGCTATTGGTTGGCGAGATTTGTGTCTAATGGCCGAAGTCATTTCCATCTATGTCTACGTTCTATTCTCGTTCTACTCCAATCCAGTCATGTAACCCTACCTACCTAGTTGCATATACGTACCGAGGCCGAGGCGGAATGGGCTCGTCCGATGAACAGATGCTTTGGGCTAGGTTGGGCCTTTGTTGTTGTCTCATGCGTTGGTCGGGTTGGGCTGGGCTTGGTGGTGGTGGCTTGGTGCTGAGAAGGGAGAAGAAGGGATGGGAAGTAGGTCGGCTGTGCTGGCGCTGCAGCTGGTAGTCTGGAATCAAGTTCTATCTTTGGGGTCGTTCACATGTTCGTCCCTTTCGTCGTGTGATTAATTGTCTGTGCTTTTGAGTGTTTCGACTTGATTGCGTGAATGTGTGGAATATAGTAATGGCGCTTATATCTTTCCCTACCTACTCAACTGGTGGTGGGTAATAAGAACCTCTGCAGCTATGTAGATCTGAGAAGAGTGGGAGATATCCTAAGTCAAGGAACTACTACCAAGTGTCGATAATCGTAATTCTTGCTAAAAGAAAAATAATCAAAAATTGATACGAAAAATAAAGAAAAAGGAATGCATGAACGGGGAGTCGAACCCCGAGCTCAACCTTGGAAGGGTTGAATGTTACCGCTACACCATTCATGCGATTACATAAGTTGGGCATATTATTTGGCCCTATATAGAAGGTAAGCGGGATGGGTCCGTTGGAAGCGGTGTACTTAGTCTTCGTTTGCGCCATCGTGAGATTGGATTCGTAAGTCTGATATACTATGTGGGGATGGCATCAGGTTAGCACATTCGTAAGGCCCAGCTAGCGTAAAGATAGTGAAGGGAACATATTGGCATCTTGGCGCTTAGTTTGACAGGGGGCCACTTGGGACTAGCTAGCGTGTATTCGCGTTCATCGACGAGCCTGCTGCGTGATGAGAGAGGTGGTTTAAGGACAAGGGTCATGTGAGTCTCGCATCGGTATGGAAAATCGAGTCTGCCACTTCAGCTCGTATGTGTATACTAGCTGCGTCGATTAGTTCCGTCCCGTTGACCACTCCGTCTATGTTCAATGGTTTCGTATGGGCCAGGTTAGATCCGACATACTTTCAGATAGGAGTTGGGGGCAAGCTGTAGACGTACGTAGGCTTCAGGGCGAATGCTCCATTTCACTTACGCTAGGTGAAGTCATACTATCCGAACATATCTTACTATCTATGCTATCTTGGGATTCGTGTCGCTATCTTAGAGACAAGTTACGTACGCGCCCGCGTTGGCTTATTTCCGTGGCTGGTTACTGTGAGATTTAAGGGGGATATGCCGTATGATACAAAGAGCATAGTGTCTGCCTCTTATTCTGCAATGATCCAGGACTCTGAATCAAGTACCGACAGACAGACATATAGGAGCTGACTAAATCTGCAAAGCTCTACGAAAGTTCATCCTATTGATTAGGAGTAGATCCGACTTTGTACGCCAGCTGGGTTTACCGAAGGCAGTGAGAACCGTGGGTGATGCCGTGGAACGTAGTGTAAGAGCGTTTCTTGGATAATCTATTACAAATAGCTCGTAGCTATAGGAAAGAACCTTGGTCGGTTCGAATTGCATCTCCGTTGAGAGCACAAGACCCTTGGCATAGGCGACAGAGCCGCATCTGTTCTCCATATGTCTGCCTACGTACGCATCTGCATTTTATCTTCGGGTCGGGAGATATAGACAAGAGGAAGGTGACAACGAAGAAGGCAAGCTGAGCATCTCGGTTTGCTTAATCAAGGTAGATGTCGAGATGTCGATCACCAACGTTAATATCCGTAAGGCTGCATGTCCTCTCTGCATGGCTGTGTACGTAATTACGTTGTGCATGGATCTCCACGGAAGCAGGTTATGTACTACAAGAAAGTTAGATAGGTTAGGTTAGGTAGGCAGCAGCCTGACTCAGAGGCTCTCGTGCCTACGTACTTCAATATACTAGACGCATATTTTGGCCCCCTACATGCGTAATATGTGGCTCACCTCACCGAACACTAGACTAAGCCCAGTCAGCCGGTTGGCCAATCGACAACACCCTCTAGAGCCGCATTTGCCAAGGCAGCACCGCTATCTCGGGATCCCTTTAGAAAGCTTATGGTGCTGTGAGAGGGAGCGGTGAGCCTATCTGATTGTGCGATGTCGGCCATGGGACCGGAGATGTTGTAACACAGGGTCACGAGTCGGCTTCTTCTGTGTACCTCTCTTGAGCCTTGGGCGCTGTGGTAATGCGGCGGAAGCGGCACATAACTACCTTGGCGCTGCGAGGTTATAATGCTGTGTTGTAGAGGGTGAATCTTCGAGATTGTTTTATATTAGGTCAAGGATATTTCGGATTTCGCTGTATTCGCAGCCCCTTAACCTACTTACAATGAGGGGATGTGTTAGCAAGAAAGCATAGGGGCGGACGCTCCTGCACGCCGTTCGAGCGACTGTCTTCGGAAGCGGCTCGGTCTGCTATGTATGTCCCTAGTCAACATCCTTTGCGAGTTGCGTCGGATATGAAGATGAACCAACTCCTTCGCGCTTTCTTGTACCACATATGTTATCTTGTGCTCTTTGCTGCCGACGAAGGGTCCGGAGTGAACATCCACGATATGGGTATCGGGTTAATATCAAATTGCCATCTAAGTAGGTAGGCATATAGGCTTGATACTACCTGAACTACACGTTTCTAGGGAGCTACAGCTAGATGCCTTGGCAGATGGGCAACCACCAGCAATGCTAAGTACCCAATTATCATCCCTTTCTCATAGACTAGGTAGCTAAGAGCATCTTACAGATATAAATCACGTTACTCGCTTGCTTGGCTCAATGTATTTCGAATGCTAAACTCCTTTTCAACGAGATATCTATTAGTTATCCTACGTCGGTGGTTTCCGTGCTTGGTAAGGGGTGCCCGTATGTTCACTCTCGAGAATGGACAGTGGTGGCAAGAATCGGAACCAAGAAAACAAACCACGGGCGATTTAATGATGGCAGAGGTCTCATTGATGAAACCTTGGTCGTAAGTTTGATGGGAGAATGGGTCGTTGAAGATTGGGGATGATCATCGTGTTAGGTTCTTCGTTTGGGCAGCCAGACATTGCTCTTTCAGAGGGACAAGTAGGCAGAACACCGGCATATCATCAATATATGGGTGGTTGGATTCGGAGCCGTCATGAAGAGAGTAAAGAGAACGTGATAATGAAGGTAGTGAATGTCAAGACTTCGCCTGGGCGCCTTAAAAACGTAGGTCGTCGAAGGCTAATGACAGCTAATTGGACCTAACGCCGGTGAGAATAATCAATAATTCAAGCGGCACGGGACTTGACGCCTCGTCGGTTCGTGAACGAATAAGAATGTCGCAACTGTCAGCGTCGCCGTGGCTAGTTATTGGGGCTGATGCAAACTGCAAAACTTTTCTTTTCCTCCGAGGATTTCCTTGATCTAGTCCATGCCTAAGGTATCATGACGTAGGTACAGTTTCTAACCTGCATTCGTCTTTGCCTATCAGAAGGTCGGGGAGGGACGAGAACCATCCAACAAGAAAGCGGGCACGTGGGCAACCTCGTCTCGTTGGCTATCCTGTATCTCTGTGCTATGTGATAGGTAGGACTCGGCCCGCCGGCTATGCGTCAACTCCGGCCGGAGGCGGCTCAGATAGTTGGGTTATCCATGCGAAAGTGGGATCTAGGATCTAATCAGATATCTTTGCTGAGATAGACGCCCACGGCAATCCCCAGTAGTTACCATAGTTTTTGAGATGGGGGAGTCGAGGGTAGATAGATCAATAGGATCCTTGTCCTGAGGCCAGGGGTTACGTCTCCTGTTGACACACGATGGCTTCAGCTGAAGGAAGGGGTGTAAAACAAATATTAAGGAGGAGCAACTTCGGTGGCTTTCCACCAAATTTCGAACGCTTGCTTCGCTGAGACGTTACATGGTATGCCCTGAATTGTCACCATGGGCTTCTTCATATTCCCACCGAGCTAGCAGATCTCATGAAAATACAGCCGACCTCGGGCCCGAGTAGCGTTCTCAGGATTTTTCCTAGGGTCAACTTATACTGGATATACCGATCGTCTACGGCACAACAATGCAACTGAAGGCGACAGGCATTGACGAAATTTGTTTCAAAGTCACGTCTATTTCCATTGTCTTTGGATCCCCATGTAGAGAACTCACGCGAAGTGATACCCTGTCGAGATGTGCGGTTCTTTAATTACTGTTGCCATCATCACAGCATGGTGTAAATAAACGTGGTTTGTCAGGATATTTGGAAGGGCAGGCCGGGCGGCTAGCCATCCCATTGGAGAGGCTCAAGAGAGTACCATGGTCTTCAATCCGGTAAGAAGCAGCTCATGATATCAACGCGCATGTTTGCTGACAGCGACGTATATAAGCAACGCTGTTATACGGGTAAAAGTAGGGTCGTGGTGGACAGAAAATTTTTGTATGCAGTAGAGATCTTCAGGCACGAGACAGGAATAGAGCCGTGAGCATCAGCTGAAGATTACCGGATAATATTTGACAGAGGTCACGTTGGTAAGATGTTGAAGCATCAAAGCCAGTAAAGAAAATCCGACTTCGGTATGGCCAACAGATATCTAAATAGATCCAGCTGGCTGACTATAAACATGAAGAGAGAAAATATTCGATTCTGTGAAGAAAATATCCGCGTGAAAAGTGGGGGACTCTAAAAGACTAGCAGACTAGTCATCTAGACGGCACAACCCTGGAATAATACAATGGAGGGGAGTAGCCAATAGCATCGGGTAACGCCCAGGTACTTGTAGCACGAGGGGCGGCAAGCGTGGGTAGCGTGGGTAGCGTGGGTAGCGCCGTAGCGGGATACCTAACAATTACAAAGTTGGGCTACGGCTACGTAAGTTGCACATAAAAGCCACCAAGGCGGTGACGCCCTCGACCGCCCTCGGCTTTCCAAGTTCAGTGTACTTTGACCTCGAGCTGATTGGACCCTGACATGAGCAAGGCACACGCACACCACGTATTAAGCTACATGTACATACATACATAATACATATACATACCTAGTACATAGTACATGCGTATATGCAGGTAATCCTGCTTATGTATGCGGTTAATGCTTAAAGAATGTATGGGAAGTCCTTCAATGTTGTCTTTGATGGTTTTATACAAGCTCTGCCTAAATTCTTCTGGTTTCCCTGGGAATCCTGCGCAGCGTTGGCACACCTTCTGGAAGTTAATGTTGTTTTCAGATCATTCAATTCCTGTCTCATCTGCTCCGCATTCCAATTCCTTCGAGTCGTGGACCCTTGCGGCGTTCAGCGAGAGCGAGACCTGTGGGTCCCACTATACGACCTTATGCCTAATATGGCCGTATCTCACAGATAAATATATGCATTCGCTACATAAATCCATCCATTTCAACGGAAGCTGAGCAGGGCAGTGTTCTCGTACAAAATTTGAACAGGTATGTAAGATTGATGGAGGATGTATGTCATACCAATTCGAGCCTTTTGTTATTGCGTCGATGAATATATATGGATTTGCCATCTGTGTGTCGGGTTGCCCTATCAAGAGGGACATGGAGAAGCATTCCAGACACGACACGCACGTTTTCGGTTGACATTGAATGTTACCTCTTCCATCGGCGGGTTGGATTTGTACAAGTACAAGATTTGACATTTCTAATGATCAGGTACAAAAGTCAACTTTAACATCAGCACTGACGGTCAAGTGTTCAGTTCCAGTAATTTGAACTTTTATTTACAATTGAGATACATGTACACGCATATGGATGTAGGCAGAATTACATGTACATTGAAATACATAAGAGGTGTGCACATGCATGCGTGCGAGAGATATGTAAAACCTTATCATCTCCCAGGCTACTGGATGTATCGAATTCTGCCAGTTGCAAAGTTTAACGGTGCGCGCTCACTAGACCCTAGCAGCCCTAGCAACTTAGCAACCTGTATCAGCCTGTACCAGTGGGCTACTTCTGACCTTAGGTACTGCCAGTGGGCTTACCCAGTAGGCCTGTGACACGCCCACTACAGATTAGTGCCCACTAACTGCGGTTAGCGTCAGATTACACATGGTAACAGAGGTACCTAGGTAGACAGACCCTTCCACGACCTCAAGTGCCCCGCCATTTTCGGACGGCGCAAAAATAACGAGTAACCACTGCCAGTCTAACCTCACATAATTTTTTACACCACAATTGGGTGCAGCCGCCGCAGCTGAACAATCATCATCACAAACTTGCATTTCGGCCGACGACTGCCTTGCTCTGCCTCTGCCTCGTCGATTCGACCCGGTCCAACGGGCACTAACCCCGAACCCTCCCCGAGAGAACAACGTCATTGCTCTTACCATCAACATCAACAACAACCCCAAACCATAATAACATATCAGCATCCACGCACATTTTGAAGGATCCATCATGAATGCCGAAGCCGTTCGGGCTCGTGTCTTCGCCACCCTCTCCCCCGATGCCAATGTGCGAAGGGCTGCAGAGCTCGAACTCAAGGCCGTACGTGTTTACCCTGTTCATTGTTTGCATTTCTACAATGCCATGCCATGCCATGCCATCCCACCCCCCCCCTGCCCTCCCGTCCTGTGCTGGGCCGTGTTGGGCTACGTAATGCGATGCGATGCGATGCGCTTCCACGTCCCACGTTTGACGCGTCTGCTGTTGGCTATGATTGCTAACAAAACACCATCTGGTAACTACAGGCCGAGGGACATGCTGGCTTCACCGATGTCCTGCTCGATGTCTTGACTGCCGAACCCGACGACGCTGTCCGACTATCAAGTATGAACATGCTCCTGCTCCGTATCGTATCGAGAGACCTCGAGTCCCTTTCGCTGACAACTTTGATCCCTAGCCGTCATCTATCTCAAGAACCGGACGAATCGAGGCTGGTCTAAAAGCGACCACTATCCCGACGAGCCGCTGATAGCGGAAGATGAAAAGCAGCGCTTTCGCGATCGCATCCTTCCCATCCTTGCCGCCTCCCGTGGCCCCGTACGCCAGCAACTCTTACAGTTGATTCAGCGCATCTTGCACTTTGACTTTCCTGGAAAATGGCCGACATTTATGGACGTCACGCTGCAATTGCTACACGCAAACGATGCCTCATCTGTTCTCGCCGGCCTTCAGTGTCTACTTGTCACTTGTCGCGCCTACAGATTCAAAGGCCCCCAAGACAGCAGCAGAGCTGAATTTGACAAGATTGTGGAAGCTAGCTTCCCCAGGCTGCAACAAGTCTGCAATGAATTGGTCAACCAGGAAAGTGATGAGGCTGGCGAGATGCTGCACATCGCCCTCAAAGCCTACAAACACGCCACCTGGGTAGGTGCTCCAGTGAGATATTGCATGCCATTCGCGAGTGAGAGAACCATTGTCTAACCATTTGCTTCAGCTCGAACTGTCAAGTTTCTTACGACAACACGACATCAATATCGGATGGTGCACCATTTTCCTACACACTGTGTCGAAGAAGATACCCGCGTCGGCTATGCTTGATGACATCGAGGAGCGGGAGCGTCATCACTGGTGGAAGGCCAAGAAGTGGGCGTACTTCAACCTTAACAGACTCTGGATCAGGTTGGCATTGCTCGTGATATTAGGGGTAGCTCTGAAAGATGGCTAACAAGTACTTAGGCATGGTAACCCTGCGTCCGTCACAACCAAGAACGATGAGACGACGAGATACGCGAAAGAGTTCGAGAACACTATCGCCCCCGAGATCTTGAAGCACTACCTACAAGAAATCGAGAAGTGGGTATCTAAGACGGCTTGGCTGAGCAAGCCATGTTTATCCTACACGCTTGTCTTCTTAGACGAATGTTGTCGACCCAAGTCCATGTGGAACTTGATGCAACCCCACCTCACCAACTTGGTTACCCACCTAGTCTTCCCTGTCATGTGTTTGAGCGATGAGGATGTGGAGAAGTTTGAGGACGAACCTGAAGAGTATCTTCACCGGAAACTCAACTTCTACGAAGAAGTCTCGGCACCTGATGTGGCTGCGACCAATTTCCTCGTCACCCTGACCAAGGCTCGCAGAAAGCAGACTTTCGAAATCTTACAATTTGTTAATGGAGTTGTTAACGAGTACGAGCAGGCTCCGGATGACAAGAAGAACCACATCGCAAAGGAGGGCGCGTTGAGGATGATAGGCACATTAGCACCGGTTCTCCTAGGCAAAAAGAGCCCGGTTGCTGATCAGATCGAGTATTTCCTCGTCCGTTATGTCTTCCCCGATTTCAAGAGCCCTCTGGGTTACCTTCGAGCTCGTGCTTGTGACACCATTGAGAAATTTGAGCAGCTCAATTTCAAGGATCAGAACAACCTGCTCATCATCTATCGGCACATCCTAGACTGCATGGCCGACACCGATCTCCCTGTCAGAGTCACAGCAGCACTAGCCCTGCAGCCCCTTATCCGACATGATGCTATTCGTATCAGCATGCAGCAAAGCATCCCCACCATTATGCAGCAACTACTCAAGCTGGCAAACGAGTGTGATATTGACGCACTCGCTAACGTAATGGAGGATTTTGTGGAAGTGTTCGCCGCCGAGCTCACACCCTTCGCTGTCGCCCTGAGCGAGCAACTAAGAGATACTTACCTGAGGATTATTCGCGAGCTTCTCGATAAGAACGACGCTCGCAATAATAATGATGATGACTTTGGTGATTACCTAGACGACAAGAGCATAACTGCTCTTGGTGTTCTGCAGACCATTGGTACTCTCATTTTGACCTTGGAAAGTACCCCGGATGTGTTACTACACATCGAGGCCGTTCTAATGCCGGTCATTCAAGTTACTCTAGAGAACAAGTTATATGGTAAGTGTTTATTTCATCGTTCGATGATCTAATTGGTTAACGCGTACACCTAGATCTATATAACGAAGTCTTCGAGATCATCGATAGTTGCACATTTGCCGCCAAGAGCATCTCGCCAACTATGTGGCAAGCTTTCGAGCTCATCCATGCAACATTCAAGTCCGGTGCAGAACTGTATCTTGAAGATATGCTTCCGGCCCTGGACAACTTTGTTCAGTACGGCGCTAGCCAATTGGTTCAGAAGCCTGAGTACGTCCAGGCGTTATACGGGATGGTCCAGGACATGTTCCAAGACCAGAAGGTCGGCGGCGTCGACCGCATCTGCGCATGCAAGCTTGCAGAAGCTATGATGTTAAGCCTGCGCGGTCATATTGACCAACAGGTCACCGGGTTTATCACCATGGCTATGATGGTTCTTAGCGGCCACGATGTCAAAGTCAAGTCATACAAGATCCACCTGATGGAGATGGTCATAAATGCCATCTACTATAACCCAGTCCTAACACTAGCCGTTCTAGAGAGCAAGGGATGGACTAATAAGTTCTTCAGCCTCTGGTTCATGAACATGGACTACTTCAGTCGAGTCCACGACAAGAAGCTATGTATCGTCGCCATCGTTTCTCTCCTGAGTCTGAACGCCGATCAAATCCCTGCCAGCGTTAGCACCGGCTGGCCGAGGCTCTTGCAAGGAATCACTAGTCTCTTCAAGACGTTACCTAACGCATTGAAGAACCGCGAGGAGGCGCTGAAGGAGGACTTTACGTATGATTCCACCAACTACGAATATGACGACGACGATGAATGGGCCGACGAAGACACCAACTGGAACGCCGAGGAAGGCGCTGAAGGCGAACAAGGTGATGCTCGGGATGAGAGCACGGCCTACCTTGAGTTTCTCAACGAGGAGGCCGCCAAGTTCAGCCAAATCGAGAACCAATATAAGGACCAAGGCGAGGAATCAGAGGAAGAATTAGGGGAGGATAGTATTATGCTCGAGTCACCTCTCGACAAGATTGAACCTTACCAACTCTTCCGAGGTGTTTTAATGAGTAAGTGCTACCGATCAACCGATCTTTTACTATGCTTAACTAATGACCTCGCAGAAATGCAACAAGAGAATCCCCAACTTTACTCCAATCTTACAGCGAATCTTTCGGCCGACGATCAGGGCGTCATCCAAAACGCCATCCACCAAGCCGAAGTCAATGCCCAAGCTGCTTTACAAATGGCAGCCCAGGCCGCGCAAAATCCGCAAGGAATCCCTGGAGCGTCTAACGGCGGTGCCATATAGGAGCAGCCAGGTCGAGTCGCTCAGGGAGGAACCTGGGAGTTTGCTGCGACGCTGTAGCGAGCCGGTGAGGCTCTCGGTGCTATGACCTTCGTGCCGAAGAAGCAATGCTGGCTCTTCCGCAACCATCGAGCTGGGCGGGCAAGGCTGCAACTATGATGGATACTTGATGACAGATTCATATTCGATAACTCGACAGCTGTTGCCATGAGGAGCACCGCCTTGGGTATATCTCAAGTGCAATAGGAACGGATCCCATATCATTGTTGGCAGTAGATAGGTAGGTAAAAAGGCTTTGTCGGTAGCTAGTTAACAACACAACACCCCCCCTTTGGAGCATTTTTAACGGAGGAAAAGGAAATCAAGGAGGAGGATATATCCGGAGGCACGCGTGACGATGATTCAACGACGGGCCAAAGATGGATGATGAACAGCGCGGTGATTCGTCCCCAGAACCAAAAAGAGCTTAGATCGTGCAAACATAATTATCCCCAGCACCACATTACCCCCCACCCCTTCTGGCTTCAGAGACAGACACCCAAATTTGATAGCATACCTCGTTTCCCATGTCGTCTGACCTTCTCTCCTCTGTGATGATGTGTGCCGCTTCAACATGTGACATGGCAACTAGCAGGCTCATGGACATCCTACTCACACATTGACTTCATCGCCGACATGAGACAGGGGACTGGGTGGATAAAGGGGGGAGGGGGCATCGCCGACAGACATGGAAGCTGACGGCGTTACTTGTGGTGCTGGGGATCGCCGACTAACTAGCTGCTGTCGCCGACGAAGAAAGCACTGGGGTTTCAAGATATGGAAAGGAGTAGCAAGGTTCCGTGGCAAAGAGGCCTGATAGGACGAATGATATGGGGAGAAAGGGGTCGAATGGGTGATGGGAGATGACAAAGGAGGATATATAGACAGAAGTAGAGAAAGAATACACATCGTTGTTCCAGCACGCCCTAGGATCGCAATATTCGTGAATAAGACTGGGACTGCATCATCCCTTATTCTTCCCAGATGGCCGATGGCACTCTCGCTAGCTAGGTCATGACTCGAAGACACGGGAAACATTAATATGTAATACTTGACGTAGCCGACGTAGCCACTAAGATACAACGGTTTGCCGTGGACGATTCATGAGAACGCCAACGTAGTAGCAACCCAGCCGATACGACGGTACTATGTAGAGATATCACGATCTCGCCTGCTCTCTTTGAATTCGTGAACAGACTACCACCAGATTACGGGATATTGGTGACTTTCAGTAGACATACAGAGTGTATTCTATCGCTCCCCCTTTTTTTCCCGTGCCGTACTGTAGATTTCTCGCTGTCAAGCGTCTGTCCCGCCAGCTGGTAGACAACTAAGGGGGCTCGTCCAGCTGTCTGGAGCGCGAGTTATTCCGGTGGCAGTACTTCGGCAGAGCGGCGCTCGCGGTGCCCAATGCACCACAGGGCGGCGCTGCGATTGGATGCGCGCGACAGCGAGGGTTAAGTAGCAAAGTCGCAGAGGGACTTCTAACAGCCGCCTCCGCAGCGTCGATGGGGCAGTGGTGAAAGCTACTGTTCTGACGGCGATGTGTGAGGTTGGCGCCGGGGGTTCGAGCCGCGGTGGCAACACCAAAGTTTGATCCCCCAACCCCGAGAGATCGCATATCCTCTGACTGCGCGCCTCAGGCGAGAGCCGGCCCCTGCCTGTTGAGCTGATAAGCTCTACATCACTGGTTGGTGCGCGTTGGGCTGCAAAGTCTTCCGGGGTCCCCGACCTTCAACCCTCCGCTTGAGTTGTAGTCTTGGGCAATACACAGCGCGGGCGCCCGCTCCCTAGGTTGCAGGACGAGGATGATCACTCAATTTTTTTGGTGTTTTTTTTTTTTTTTTTTTTTTGTACTTTTTTTTTTCTTGTTTCTTTCGACGTCGTCGCCGCCAATTAATTGATTGAGAACTTCCAATCCTCATTTTACTTGTATGATATGAAGTTATCATACATACCTTCCTCCTCCCCCTCTCCCCCCTCGGCTGGGACATCTCGAGCTGGATGTTCTTTTGTTCGACACACATCGCGCCCACAATTTCTAAGCACAAGGCAATCAATCCACGAAGAAGCCTCAATGAGTAAGTACACGCGCACCATTTACTCGCAAAAAACTCATATTTCATTCGCCACGAAGCGTAAATATGTAATACATTACCTATTCTAGAAATCTTATGCCAACTCTTCGTTTTACCTCCTCTTTAGTTTACAAGCAGTGAAACTCTAACTGAGCATTTGAGGATTTCTATATGAAACCTGTTTCTGTCGCAGTAATTAATGATAGAACCGAGTAACCAAAGTGCTACCAATGTTTTAAGATGATGATGTATTGAAGTTTGCCTGGGAGCATGTAGGTGGTAGTGATATGTGTCACGTGATCTCGGGTGGGGGGGGGGGGGGGGCCCCCCCCCGCCGGGGGGGGGGGGGGGGGGTTATTGGGAGGGAGGGGGGGGGGGAGAGAAAAACGAAAAAGAGACGAGAAAA